>LZPO01097212.1:99156-111182 GCA_001675575.1 Neotoma lepida | reverse complement strand
CCTTTTTTAAACCAGTATACTAAATAGCTTGGTACAGGGTCACCAAATCACCCGGACATGATGTAGTTCGGCACATGCCAGCAAGACTGCTTCCAGGCTAGAGCGTCTTCCGGTGCTGTGACTGGGTCCCTGTCCGTGTATTCTGCCTAATTCGCAGGAAGCGGGGCTTCTGCTTGGCTCTATAGACCTCTCCGATCCTGGCCAGAGTCTGGCTCACTGATTCCTATTCTTTCAGCTACTCCAGTGTGGGTCACAGACATTGTGTTACAACCATTGTCATAGCGACTAGCTGTTGGGGGACTCACCAGGTGACATTTGAAGTGCAAAACCAATCTGCCCGTTCTCCTCTCCAAGTACCTTCCCTGCAGCACACATACAGAACTCTTCCAAAGGCCTTCTCTCCGTTCCTGCCAATCATTCTCCCGCGCCGCCTCCGCTGCACTACCCAGCCTTGCTCATCTCGGGCTCCTCTCAGCCGAGCTGGTTCTGCCTCTGAAAAGAAGAGCTCTCCAGTCACGACGGGAGACAGATGGGCCTGGAGCCTTAGTGAGCGCCTCGCTGGCAGTGGCTGAGTGTTCTGCTTCCCAATCGATCAGTCTTTCTGAAAATCAGCATCCATTTATCACCCCCAGCTAATTACATCTTCCCGCCTCTCCTCGCTGTGCAACCTCTCTGGAGTCTCACGGTAACTCTGGGCTTATGAACTTCGGGCTGCCCCACTCAATAGAATCTTGTTGGTCTCAGTCACAGACTCTTCATCACTGATTAGTGAGGGGCAGAAAGCTAAGTGTGCAGAGTTATCCCTGTAGCCATCAAATCNNATGTNGGCAGTATCATTAACGTCCTGTTANCGTCATTCTGCCGTATGGTATTTCATCACGAACACAAGTACTAAGCCGTAGTTAAGGTGATATTTTGCTAATGACTCAGATCTATATCTGTATATTAGGTCTGANCTCTGACTCATAAATCAGTAGAATATGAACTTGGAACTCCGTTTCAACATCTGCAATGTGCTTGTTTCGCCACTAGAAAGCAGAGGGCAGTGTTTTGGTCTGTTTCTTTTTCTGGGGAGCTTAAAGCTACCTGGGAAAGTGCCAGAGGGNGGAGGAGTCCCCAGCACTCAAAGAAGAGCAAGGCAAAGGTGGAAGCCATTGACTGACAGTCTACTGTGTGCTCACACTCCGTGGGATCCTGTTGGCTACCTATGCTGGCTGGTTTTATGTCAACTTGACACAAGCTAAAACCGTCTGAGAGGAGAGAACCTCAAATAAGAAAATGCCTCCATGAGATCAGGCTGTAGGCAGACTTGCAGGACATTTTCTTAATTAGTTATTGAGAAGGGAGGACCCAGCCCATGGGTGGTGCCGTGCCCAGCTGGGTTGGTGGTCCTGGGTTCTATAAGAAAGACTGAACAAGCCAGGAGTAAGCCAGTAAACAGCACCCCTCAATGGCCTCTGCATNATCTCCTGTCTCNAGGTTCCTGCCCTTCCTGAGTTCCTGTCCTGACTTCTGTCAGTAGTGAGTGATGTGGAAGTGTAAGCCGAATAAACCCTTTCCTGTGGGAGCTCACAGAGGCTTCCTAGTGAGAATTTACTCAGGGTCAGAAAATCTGAGCTTGCTTTACCCAGCAGGGCTGCATAAGAAGATGATTTGGCCACAGGCATGTAGGTGTTTGGAAGGGTCTACACTTGGCTGTATGGTGTGCTTTGATCTTGCAAGGAGGGGGGCTGTCTTTTGCCTCTCCCCTTGGCATATTATAAAAAGCCCTTTTGAATAAAGAACTAGGCTGCTGGGTATTGACCCAGGCCCTCCCAAAGCTATCCTGTGTCTCTGTCTTTCTCCTTGTTGTCTGGGTCTTTCTTCCTATCTGATATTATCTTATCCCTCTCTCCTTCACTTAAGAACCCTTCAAAAGGTGGGAGCAGGTCGGGGCTGGTCTCCCACAGACTCCTACACTTTCCTCCCCAAGTTGCTTTGGTCACGGTGTTTCATCATAGCAGTAGTGATCCTAACTAAGATGCTACCCCACCTACAGAAGAGGACATAGAGCATGGGGGTGGCGGGGGTGGGGGAAAAATGGCAGCTTAGACATGCTGGAGAGATTGGGTGTGGTGGTTCATAGCCGTAATTCCAGCTCTTGCCGGGGCAGAGACAGGAGGATTTCAAGCGCTACATAGTTATAAGCCAACTAAGGCTAAAGCGATACATGAGACCCAGTCTTTACAAAAAGAGAGAGAGAGAGTGAGAGAGAAGTGATACAGAACAGATTGAGACAGAAGGCTGGCTGGCTCCAAAACCTGTTTTTTTGATACATATGAATCAGAGAAGGAAGATAGCTGCCTCATTAGAGCTTGGTTTTATTTTTACTAACGGCCAGCTCCATCCTTGTCCATACCAAACCCTAGCTGCTGTAGAAGGTGTGTTCCACACAGCTGTGTGCGCATGTTGGTCCATGGGGGTGGTGTGTCCAGAGCCTGCTGGGGTTCCTCTCTGCTTTAGAACATTTTTCATTTTCTTTGCCATTATTGTGTGTGTCNTGTGTATGATGTGCACAGGTACCGTGGCATACATGAGNAAGTCAAAGGACAACTTCATGGAGATTTTTATTTTTTTTATTTTTTTACTTTCACCTTTACATAGGTTACAGGGATCAAATTCAGCCTGTCAGGCTTGCATCTCACTGGCCTGGATTCTTTTGTCCCCCAAATTAGAATAATCAATTGCAAGGTCCAGCCTTGACCTAAAGGACTCCCCATATCCCAGCCTAGGGCCTCAGAAACAAACATGTGTAAAACTCAGTTATTCCAGTCTGGGTGATAGTCTCCAGTTTTCCCTTGAATCTAGCATTCCACTGGCCAGCATAACACAGTCCCAGTCAAAGCTACATTAATCTGTTTTTGTTGTTGTTGTTTTTAAATTCACTTAAGTGTAGCATTTAAAAATATATCACAGGGCCAGGGAGATGGTTCAGTAGGCAAAGCCCTTGCCAAATAAGCCTGGCAACCTGAGTGTGAACCCGGGAACAGACATAAAAACCTGGATACAGCGCTATGCATCCATAATCCCAGCATACCTACAGCAAAATGGGAGATGGATATAGGAGACTCCACCAGAAGCTCTCCTAGAAAGTGTGATGGTGGAAACAAGAGTGATCCTGCCCCTTCCCGAAAAAGAAAAAAATGTGGAAGGAGAGAACTAACTGCCTTTTGAAAATTTGTNCTCTTACCTCCACATAGCCATATGCTCATATGCACCCCCCCCTACAAAGTTTTGAAAAAAATAAACTATGGGCTGGAGAGATGGCTCAGCAGTTAAGAGCATTGCTGCTCTTGCAGAGGACCTGGGTTCATTTCTCAGCACACACATGACAGGCNCACAACTGTCTGTAACTCCAGTTCCAGGGGAT
Source organism: Neotoma lepida (assembly GCA_001675575.1). Lineage (NCBI taxonomy): Eukaryota > Metazoa > Chordata > Mammalia > Rodentia > Cricetidae > Neotoma > Neotoma lepida. Next base: position 107,773 of record LZPO01097212.1, on the reverse strand, counting down.
CTGATGCCCTTTCTGGAATCTGAGGGCACGTGTTACATATATGCAGGTGAAATACTCACACATATAAAAACTCTTAAGAATTTTAACAAATATACATAACAGATACTTTTTACTTTTAAATACAACAGAATAAAAAGGCTGAACAGATATTTGTACACCAATTCTCAAAGGAGTATTATTAACAATAACTAAAAGATAGAAGTATCTACTCATGAGTGGTTGGNTAAAAATGATTGTGGTATATCCATACAATGGAGTATCCCTCAGATTTCAAAAGGGAAGAAATCCTGTGGCAACGAAACCAGGCATGAACCTTGAAATCATGCTAAGTGAAATAAGCCAGTAACAGAGAGACAAGCTGTAGGATGAGACTTCCATGAGGTTCTGGAGTTGGGAAATTCATAGAGGTGGAACAGAGGTGACCAGGGCCTGGGGAAGTTATGTGCAAGGATTACAGAGTTTAGCTGGTGATGATAGCAAAGTTCTGGAGATGGACAGTGGTGACAGCTGCACAAAAATTTAACACACATGATGTCACTTTATAGGCTCTAGAGCACATTTTATGGTGTATGNGTTTTACTACAGTCTCTCTAAATTTTTATTTATTTGTTTATTGTTTTCTTTTTTTGAGACAGGGTTTCACTGTGTAGCCCTGGCTGTCCTGGAACTCACTCTGTAGACCAGGCTGGCCTCAAACTCACATAAAATTTTATTATTTGTCTGTGTGTGTACACAGNTATGGGCACATGTAGAAGCCAGAAGTCAACTTCAGGTGTTGATCTTTAGAAGATAGCCATCTTATGTATTTTTAAATTTTGTAAGCCGGAAGCCGGGCCTTGGTGGCTCACGCCTTTAATCCCAGCACTCGGGAGGTAGAGGCAGGCGGATCTCTGTGAGTTCGAGGCCAGCCTGGGCTACCGAGTGAGTTCCAGGAAAGGCGCCAAAGCTACACAGAGAAACCTTGTCTCGAAAAACCAAAAAAAAAAAAAAAAAAAAAATTTGTAAGCCGGGCATGGTGGAGCACACCTTTAATCCGAGCACTCGGGAGGCAGAAGCAGCTGGATCTCTGAGTTCAAGGTCAGCCTGGTCTACAAATCAACTGAGTTTCAGGATAGCCAGAGCTACACAGAGAAACCATATCTCAAAAACAATTTATACATGTTCTCCGTGTTTATGTGCATAAATTTATGTTCACCAAGTATGCTCAGGAGCTCTTAGAGGTTAGATCGCCTGGAACTGGAGTTTCAGGCAGTTGTAAGCTAACAGACGGGTGCTGGGAGCTGAACTCAGGTCTTCTGCAAGAATGGTAAATTTTCTCAACTCTTGAGCCACCTTTCCAGCCTTCATCTTTTTTCTTTTTTTTTTTTCTTTTTTCTTTTTTCTTTTTGGTTTTTCGAGACAGGGTTTCTCTGTGTAGCTTTGGTGCCTTTCCTGGAACTCGCTCGGTACCCCAGGCTGGCCTTGAACTCACAGAGATCCGCCTGCCTCTGCCTCCCAAGTGCTGGGATTAAAGGCGTGCACCACCACCGCCCGGCCAGCCTTCATCTTTTTAAAAAAATATATATTCCTTTTTTTATTATGTTATGTGTACAGGTNTTTGGCTGTATGCAGGTCTGTGTACCACATGCGTGTCTGGTGCTGGAGGAGGCAAGAAGAGGCCATGAGATCCCTTGGAAATGGGGTTGAAGGTGGTTGTGAGCTGCGATGTGGGTGCTGGGAATTGAACCTGGGTCCTCTGGAAGAGCAGTCAGTGTTCCTAACAGCTGAGTCGTCTCTTCAGCCCCAGCACCTTGTATTTTGAGAAAGGATCTCTCCCTGGGACCTGGGAGTGCTAACTCAGCTAGACTGGCTGGGCAGCAAGTAGCAAGGCCTCAGAGCTGAGACTACAAGCATGTACCATAGTGCCTAGCTTTTTACACAAATGCTAGGACTTAACTCAGGTCCTCACGNGTGCTGGTTAGTTTTTCTGTCANCATGACACAATCTAGAACCNCATGGAAAGGCAGTAATGAGGGATTAGCTACCATGGCATTGGCCTGTGGGCCTGACTATGGGAGATTGTCTTGATTGTTAATGGATTTAAAAAGTCCCAGCCCATTGTGGGCAGTACCATTCCCTGGGGTGGGGGCAGGCAGGTCCTAAACAAGGTAAGAAAGGAGGAAGCAAGCTGAGAGTAATCAACCACCAGGTTCTTNCTTTGCTCTTGGCGGTGGATATGATGTAACTAGCTGCTTGAGTTTCTGCCTTGATTTCTCCTCACTGATCAGGCTTTTGACCTGAATTGTAAGCCAAACGAACTCTTTCTTCCCTTTTTGAAAGATTTACTTTTGCTGGTGTGAGTGTGTGTGTGTGTGTGTGTGTGTGTGTGTGTGTACACAGGTGCCTGCAAGGCTAGAGGCATCCGTTCTTTCTTCCGGAGCCGGAGTTACATACAATTGTGAGTTGCTTGACATGAATGCTGGGAACTGAACTCAGGCTCTCTGGAAGAGCAGTCCGTGCTCTTAACTGCCGAGCCATCTCTCCAGCCCTCCTAAGTTGTTTTTTGGTCAGGGTATTTGTTCACAGTGACAAAAATAAAACAAGAACATCATGCTTACGTGGCAAGTACTTTACTGACTGAGCCATCTCGCCAGCCCCTAACCACAATTTCTAAAAGTTAAAGAAGTAAATCACGGGCAATGTCAGCGTGAAGTTGTTAGGGTCTGGTCTTTTCAAGCAGCCTGTATGCTTACTGACGCCAGTCGGAGGAGCACACCCCTGGACATAAGCAGAAGCCCCCATGTCTGCCTTAACATGGGGCCCCAGAAGAGGCTAGTTCTCCCTAGCATGTCCTTGAAAGCAACTGAGAGAGCTTCACATCCCAACCTCCCACAGGGCTTGCTGTGTCACTGCCCAACCTGGATCGGCACTTCCACAAGCTGCCCCTGCTGGAGGGTGCCAACAGCACTGGAGAAAAGCAGTGTGGCTGCTGGCTGCACCTCATATTCCTACTACGGCTCCCATTCTTCCAGCTTTTTCTTGGTCATGACTCTTCCAAACTGTNTCTACTTTCTTTAAATTTTCAAATTTTCAACGCCCCCATCATCTTTTCCTTTCAGCTGCTGAAACCCCTGACTGAATCCAGCTCCCTTCACGCCTCCCCCNCCTAGCTCCCCGGCTTCACATCCTCTCTCCTTTGGTTCNGTCNCTGCNTCTCAGGANATTCTACTGCCACACATCTAAGGTGCATGCTCTGGTGGCCTTGGTGGCTTGTACCTACCGCGCCCGTAACTGAGGCCTCTGTGCTGTTCTCTGACCCAAATTGGCTGGACCACTCCCTCGGACAACTGCACATAGGGGCTTCTCACCTATACTTTTTGGCTTCTGTGGGTCAGTCAACCTGAAACCCCTTCTCCATGCAAGACCTGGCAGGAGTCAACCCTCCCAGCTAAACACAAGCTGGTGGCACCTCCTTCTCCTCTGTTAAATGCTCTGCCTTGNATCCTGCNCCCCTTCCTCCTCTCTCTCTTTCCACCTGCCCTGCACTTAGCTTTGGGCCCTTGCCAAGAACCTTCTTGCTCGTGTTTCTTGTCCTTGGTGGCTTGCCCATGGGGATGTCTCAGGAGAGTGGCTGCTTTGGGTGGAGAACTTATCTTCCCTTCAGATGGCGGTGAGGCCAGGCCTCTCCTCTTGGGGTCCTTCCTCTGGTTCTTACCAACAGTAACACTTGGGTCAGGTCTGTTTCAGCAGCTCTGGTTCCTTGTGTTTGTTGGTCCACTGCCAGGGTCACCTTGGGTGGAAGGCAGGACACCTCATGCTTTTTCTGAGTAGTCTGTTATTCCTCCTTTGATCTGGGTCCCCATGACCTAGATTATCCTCCCTTGTATAGGCCATCCTGATCATGATGCTTCCAGGAGAGGCTTCTGCATGGGTCTGGGCTCCTGTGAGCTTGTGCAGCAGCCACAGGAGAGCAAGTGGGTTGAACTTTTTGTTTGCTCCATAGGAAGGCCAGATGTGNCCCTAGAACAAAGGATAGAGGTGTCATAGAATTGTGACAAGGCCAGCCTAGCAAGAAAAAGAATGAAGAGGAAAGCAGGAATAGATCCTTCACCATGATCTCATCTCTTTCGTGCTATGCCCCCCACTCCCTCACCCTCACTCCCNGACTCCTGCCCTTGTGTGCTGGAGTGTGAAGCCCAGGGCTTTGTGAAAGGATTAAAAAAAGGAAAAGAAAAAAGAAAGGCCAAGTGGGTACCTTTCAGTGGGCCCTGCCAAGGTGTGCCACTAAGCAAACAGGCCATGCGCAACAGAGTTAGTGCAAGAGGTTTATTGGAGGAGGGGGGAGGGAGAGAGTGAAAGAGCGAAAGGCCGTGTTGGAGTGGGGACATGAGAGAGGCAGACAGACAGACAGACAGAACAGGGAAGAGGCAAGAAACAAGAAAGAAGCAAAAGAGACAGGAGAGTGAGCTGTGCCTGGCAGGCACTTTTAAAGGATTGCACGTGTCACATAGGTGACGGTGGAAAGGCACCTGGCAACAAGTGATGACNTAACTACTTTGGTGGCAGAGGCAGGCTGCTACCGCAGTGGACACTAACACTTTGCACATGGTAGACGAGTGCTCTCCCCTAAGCTGCGCTTGTGGTGTCCTAGAACTGTCTTCATATGTCCAGCCTTTGTCTACACAGAAGCTACCTTCTACGTAGTTCTGGTTTGCCTTTTCCATGAATAATGAAACCACGAACTTGATTCTATAGGTTTCATAATCTTGTAATGGTTATACCATATTACAAGGTGATAATTTATATTTTTTTTGTTAGGTATACAATTTCTGATTTTTTTTTTTTTGAAGACAGGATCACATATAGCCCAGTATGACCTCAAACTCATGTAGCTGAGGATGGTTTTGAACTACTGATGCTCTTGTCACCACTTCATGAGTGCAGGGATTACCCCAGTGTACACCACCATGCCCAGTTAGTGCAGTGCTGGGATTGAGCCCNGNGCTTCCTGCGTGCTGGGAAATGTTCTACCAAGTAAGCTACATCTCAGCTGGTCTGTCTGTCTGTTTTTTGAGATGGGTTCTCACTAAGTAGGGCAAGCTGATCTCAAATTCCTGATCCTTCTGTCTCAACCTCCTGGTACTGGGATTACAGGTGTGTGCCATCATGCCAGGATGTTGATTCTAATTTTTATTTTCATTAGAGTTGATGAATATGGATTTGATCTATGTTATTATTTATATTATTTCCTTGGGATAATGCCCCAAGAATGGAATTGTAAAGGGTAAGAATCTCATCCCCCCTGCAGCTCTCTGAAAGGTACCGTATCAATTTGTAGATATAGATTTCAGTACTGACACTGTCCCGTTTGTTGCTAATGCTGGTGCATACTCAACGCATACTGGTTATTACACTGGAAGCATTTTGTGCTTGTCTGTGTAGTCATGTCTCTTCCTAGAACCTTAGATTTTTTTCAGAATTGGAAGACATCTGCTTGTTTTACAAATCAAATGAGACCTGGAGAAATCATGCACATTCTCCTGCCGGCAGATTTTGAAAAACAACAGCATCTATAGTAAATGTGTATCTGTGGACCCCAAGTCCTCGGCACTCTCTACTGTGCCCAGCCTGTGCTGTTTGGTGCAGTTTATTTTCTGTTAAATGCCCAGAAGAAAAAAATCACAGCTCACACTTATCCTCTGGCCAAACAGCACCCTGAGTCTCTCTCATGACATATGTTTGGGCAACAGTAAAAAGTGGGGAAGGCTAAGACCTTTATGACCCCTACAGCTGAGCCCTTTGCTCCATGATACTACTTCTCAAAGGAGACCCCTTCACTCTTTCTTGGAGTTATTCTTACAGACTGTGGTCTCAGAGCCCTCCCTGGCTCTCAACACTCTGCCCTTCCCCACAAGCCTCGGCTAAAACTCCTAGTGCTCAGGGAAGCTCTCTATCTTGGCTTCTGCATGCTAACAGCCCTCTCTGTTCTTCTAGCACCAGTTCCTGCCAGACTTTGCCAATCTCCTGGGTGTCTGTCACATATTGCCTAACAAAACACCTTGGAAGTTTTCACATAAACTAATAATGACTTAGAATTACCCACAGTTCTGCAGGTTACCCATNTAGNTTCTTTGCAATTTTGGCCAGAAAACACTCATTTGGTGTAGGATAAACACATCTTGTAATTCTTTGGCAGTTATTGGTGGCTGACTTCTGAACCACCCATTTTTTTCCTCTGCCTCTTTATTCTCTTCTTCCTGCTNTTCTTCCCCCTTCTCCCTTTCCTTTCTTCCTCCCACTCCACCCTCTCCTTCCNTTCCTCTTCTTCTTTTGATTATGGTCTTCTTAGTTTTTCTATTTTGAGTCAGGGTCTCACATAGCCTAGGCCAGCTTCAAACTTGTTATGTAGCTGAGGATGACCGACTGATCTTCCAGTCCTAGGCCTGGTGCTTGCTAAACAGTCTAAGCCAATCTCAAATGCACAGTGATCCTCCTGCCTCAGCCACCCAAGTGCCAGAATTACAGGTGTGTGCCACTACATCTGGCTCCTCCGTTCCAAATGAGGCTAGATTACTTCCTCATATGGCAATTTCAGGGCAAGCTTTCAAGATAGCAAGACCCAGTATCCAAGTGCTTATCAAGCCTCTGATTGTATTGGCCAAAGCAACCCACAAGTTTGAGGCCAGTCTCNGAGAGAAAGGGAGTCACATGATCCACTGGGCCATCAGGTTTGGTCTACTGCACTTCTCTGATACTTCATATCCCTCCCACATGCTAGCCACACACTCCCCTGTATCACCTGAATCTCGGCCCCAAGGACTCATGATCTCTATGCCTCCTCCTGATGCAAAGACTGATGACTTCAAAATGAGAAATGGGAGATCTGTGGGAGTTCTACCAGTCTGCAAAGATGCAGAGCTCCTATTGCCAGGACCTCCTGCTGTGGAGGCAGGTTGTTCCTGTGTAAGGCCCTGAGCTCCTTGGGGTGCCCCAAGGCATTGCTTTCTTTGGTATTGGGTCTTTTTGCTTCCATTGTTAGAACATACTTCCTTTCCTTTAAAAACTATTTATTTAAAGATAGATTCTTTTAGATTTATTTTTATGTGTCTGAGTGTTTTGCCTTCAGGAATGTATGTGTACCGTGTGCATGTCTGGTGTCCTCAGAGGTCAGAAGAGGGAATCAGATCCCCTGGAACTGGAGTTCCAGATGGCTGTGAGCCTCCATATGAGTGCTGGGAACTGAACCTGGATTCTCTGCAAAAGCAACAAGTGTTCTTAACCCCTGAGCCCTCTCTCCAGCCCCACGTATTTCCTTTCAGGAACTGGCCTGTGTCTGTAGCCAGGTAGCATTCTCAATNTGCTTTCTGCCTGCAGAAAGTGGAGCACCCAGGGGACCTCTTCATTTGGAATTCTGGTTTTAAAACTCCCTGAAAACGTTGTCAGCTGTTCACACCTAGAAAACAATCTACTTGTCAGCCAGAAGCCAAACCCATGACTATTTCAGCAATAGTCCTTCTTCAATTCAGGAAGCCTATTGGAAATGACTGTGAGGGTCTCATCATCTTCTACCCTAAGCCTCTAAGAGGTCTGAACAAAGGAGGCTTTCAAGTCTCAAACTTAATTNGATCTCCACTCAGAAGCCATGCCTCTTTGTGCCTCNTTTTGGTGTCAGAAAGCCNGGAAATCCAAAAACATTGATTTTTGCAGCCCAGCACCATTTAGACCCTGAANGCCTCCTCTAAATCCAGTTTGCAAGCTAAGTAGTTCCTCCTTCCTTCCCAATTAAAGCTGCTAAAAGAGACGATTTACACCTTTAACACTCTGCCTGGAAATCTCCCTAGCGGCAGTCACTAGTTCATTAGGTATGATTCCGTCATCCTTGGTCCCACATATGACAGCTTCACACCACTGTTTGCCTGTAATTGTCCTCATTACCCAGCCTCTTCACTGTGTAACACAGAAGTCTCCTTCCCAGCTTCCTGGAGCTCTTTCCAGCTACCTCTTCTGACTATATTCACAGCCCCCTCCCTACCCTGTGGCCTCCCGTTGCTAGGCAGCCCAAAGTGCTTCCTTCTCCCAGGCCTGATTATTATTACCCCAAGGTTTTTAGACTTAAAGCAAAATGAATAGCATCAATTAATAACAAATCAGAACAATTATAGTAATTCATAATTAATGAAAGTTATGTAAATGTGTTCCCTCTCTCTCTTTCTTGCTCTGCCACAAGACAATATGCACACTGTGGATATGCTGGACAAATGGATGATTTGGGTTCCTGGTGGGATGGGGTAAGATGACAGTCCATTTCATCACACTATTCAGAATAACAGCTTAAAATTTAAGAATTGGGGGCTGGAGAGAGGGCTCAGTGGTTAAGAGCCCATACGGCTCTTGCAGACAACTTGAGTATGATTCCCAGGACTCTCACTAGGTGGCTCACAACCACCGGTATCTCCAATTCCAGTGGATCTGATGCCCTCTTCTGGCCTCTGTGGGTGTGTGTATTCATGTGCACATACCCATATACAGACATACACATGACATTCAAATATCTGGCGATAGAAACTGACATTGAGTGCACCTCAGTTTCCCTCCCCAGGCCTCTCATCCTCCCTTCAGCTAGACTGGTTTTCTTTTT
>LZPO01097212.1:63159-73274 GCA_001675575.1 Neotoma lepida | reverse complement strand
GTATGTGCTTTGAAGAAGTATTTGTTCATCTGTGTGTGTGTGATGTGAATGTGGCCACTTGTGCCGTGATGTGTGTGCATTTAGGTGTCAGAGGACACAGCCTTGAGAGTCAGTTCTCTTCTACTTTCGTGTGGATTCTGGGGAACAAACTCAGCTCACCGGTGCTTTTACTCATGGAACCATACCACTGGCCTGAAAATTCTTCATTCTGCTTGTTTTCACTTTTTTCATAATAACTTTGCAGAATACTTAATTTTGATAAAATTCAACTTAGAAATTTTTTTATCTCAGGAGTTGTTGTTTTTGGTGTTCTGTGTAAAAACTTGTTCCCTCAGTTTGGCTTTGGGCCAAGAAAATTAAACGGCCTCATCTAGGAACTTGGAGTTTCAGCTTTTAGATTTAAGATACTTTACTTGTGTCTCACAGCTAGGACTCGGGTCTTCTTTTACGCTTTGTAGCCTGTGTCTGCATCATGTCTTTAATTTTTTGTGGGAAGAAGCTCCTGCCTGAGAGGATGGCTGGATGCTCTGAAGAGCAGGCAGGTTTGTGTGGACAGAGCCAGTGGGCATGTTTCTTTGTGTGTCTGCAGGATGAACTACAGGAAAAAGGGGTGGAGAGTCCTGGGATCAGGAGGTCATAGGATTTTATTTGTTCATTAATCTGGGGGAAGAAGGCTTTGGCAGTAGAAAAGGGAAAAAGGGGGGTGAGCGTGAGAGGGATTGGGAAAAAGGAAATGGCAGGGTTTGAAATTAGAGTCAGCGTGTGAAGAGGACGATAGATACTGGTTATCTTTAGACTGTGGCTAAGAAAAGGCAGAATTCCAGGAGTCCAAGTGGAAGGAAGTAGAGAGTTGTGCTTATATTCATGCCAATGTTGATGCTCAAGGTCCCGTCTCAACAGCAGGGGCTTACGGTCAGCTGTGGTGGTCGTAGGTCCTTGTTGGGTGTAGGTCTGTTGAAAGCCTAATGACAGAGGTGTGGATAATAATGCCCATAGAGCATTGCCTGGGGAATAATTGACAGCACTCATAAGTTTGCGCTTGAGGTCATCTGCACCATGAACTTGGTTGAATCAGCAGGTATCTTAATGTCTCCAGGAGCTGATTCCAGGCAGGGGTTTGAATGCAAGCATTTTGTTGAGGAGGTTATCCCAGGAAAAACTGTTGGACAGAGAGAAATGAAATGGGAAGAAGATAGCAAATAAAGGGTTAATTATCCATCATGTTAGCGGGAGAGTAGCTATAGCTTGTTCTCACTGACCCCCCTAGGAGCCAGTGTGAAATGGGTACCAGTGTGAAATGGGTACCACGGAGTGAGTGAGGCAGCAGTGGCCCCTCTGTACTATCTCCGTCAGCCATTGGGTAAGAATGTTTCCAGGTGGTAGATTATAGTGTTTCAGACCTACCCCGAAGGAATCAAAATAGACTTCAGAGCTTGGGGATGGTGTGTGGGGAGGAGTAGCTACTGCTGCCAGTCTAGGATGCAAGGACTTGGTAAAGTGTAGACGGTGTTGGGGAGGAGGGAACCCTTTTGACACCTTCCTTAATATCTTCTTGCAGTTCCAGCATCTCCAACTCATTTTCTCTAGGATGTCATTTGAGCATTGTATGTCAGGTTTAAATAAGTCATTCCCACAACACACCAGGATTGGCTCCAGATGTTTTTATTTTATTAAATCCTGATTCATGAGCCAGTGCCCCCTATCAGTCAACACACTTTTTCCTACCAGCATACTGGGCCTCCAAGTTCAGCACTCTCAGGATCCTTCCCCAGATGTGTCTTACAGCTGCTCTAGTTCCAGCAGGTGTTTGCTGAGTCAACTCCTCTCTTCCCGAAGCACAACTAACAAATAAGTCTGGCTTCCTCCTCCTCTTCTTCTTCCTTTTAATGATTTCTTTATTTTTATTTCATGTGCATTGGTGTTTTGCCTGCATGTATGTCTATGTGAGGGTGTTGGACATCCTGGAACTGGGTTACAGACAGTTGTGAGATGCCATGTGGGTGCTGGAAATTGAACCGGGGTCCTCTGGAAGAGTAGAGCGCTCATAACTGCTGCACCATCTTTTCAGCCTTGGCCTCTTGTTCTTACTGTGTCAGAGGTAGGGGTAGGTCCTGGAAGATAAGCATCTTTTAGGACGTAATCCTAGCACAAGCCTTTGCCCAGCCTTTCGGCAGGAGAGACTGTCATCTCGTATCGAGAGGGTCAAAGCTCTGTTTACGGTTTCTCAAGTCTGTAGATTCCCTGACACACACACAGCCTCCTGATCACCAGCTCTCCCCACCCCTGTGGTATGTTCATTAGAGTCAGGGAGCCTACATGGACACATCGCTCACTCTCAGATGTGTAGTTTATGTTACGGTTGACTTGGTGTTGTATGTTCTTGGGTTTAAACAGATGATATAATGGCATGTCCCAGCCATCATCAGACCAAATAGTTTCACTGCACAAATATTCCTCCATTGGATTCATTGCCCACCTTAACTCAGTCACCAGTCTTAACTGTCTTTGTAGTTTCGCCTTTTCATGGATGTTGTATAGTTAAAACCATGCTTTTTGTCCTTTTTGGATTGGTTTTTGTGACAGGGTCTCCTTTAGCCTAGGCTGGCCTTGAACTTGCTATGTGCTGGGATTACAGATGTTCTCCACCATTCCTGGGTCTAGGTTGGCTTTTTTCCCTTAGTAATTTTCGATTAAGTTTCTTCGATGTCTTAATGACTTCGTGGTTCATTTCTTTTTAGTACTGAATAGTTTTATCTGTTCACCCACTGAAGGCTGATGCGGTTGTTTTCAGGATTTGGCAATTATGAATAAAGCTGCTATGAACATCTGTGTTTTTTTTTTTTTTTTTTGTAGATGTACATTTTCACCATCTCTGCCTAAATACCAAAGATTGTATGATAATAGCACATCTCGTTATGTAAGAACCTGGCCGACTGTCTTCGAAATGTCTGGACCTGTTGCTTTGCATCTTCACTAGTGCGTGGTATCGTCTGTTCTCCACTTTGGCTGTTTTCATAGGCACATGATGCTGTCTCCTTGTTTTAGTTTTCTGTATGTGCTTGTGTGTGAGCGTGCAGGTACATGTGAACATGTCTGTGGAGGCCAGAGGTCCTTTGTTGTTGTTGTTGTTGCTATTTTTGTTTTGTTTCTTGAGATGGGGGGCTCACTATTATAGCCTTGGCTGGCCTGCAACTCACTGTGTAGACCAGGCTGCCCTCCAACTTACAGAGATCCACCTGCCTCTCTCTCCTCTGTGCTGGAAATGTGTGCCGCCACACATTTATTTTTAGTGAAGTCCAGTTTAACAGTTCTTTCTTTGGTTCTGCCAGGGGTGTTATATCTAAAGAGCCCTCACCAGGACTGGAGAGATGGCTCAGTGGGTAAGAGTGCTTACTGTGCAAACACAAGGATTTGAGTTGGGATCCTGGCGCCTACGGACAAAGCCAAGCCTGGCCATGTGTGCACCTCTAACCCCAGCATTGGAGGGCAGGAAGGAACAGACAGGAGGATTTCTGGGGCTTGCTGCTTGCAAGCCTAGCTCCAAGTTCAATAAAAGACCCTGTGTCAGAGGATTGAGGCTGTGAGCGATAGAGCACATCGCTTGATGTCTTCTAGCCTCCACAAGTATGGGTACAGAGACTTACTCCATACATACGTGTACTACACACACACCACACGCACTGAGTCATTATCAGCTGAATGTGGTGGCCCACACCTGTAGTCCCAGCACCTGGGAGGCTGAGGCAGGAGGATTACTACAGTCGGAAGCCAAGACTGGACTATCTAGTTGAGTTTCAAGCCAGCCTAGGTTACAGTGTGAGACCCTGTCTGAGAAAACAAAAACCAGAGTCTTCACCATAACCCCAGGTTGTTTGTTTTCTCTTGTGATTTCTAGGAGTTGTGTAGTTTTATGTTTAAAATTAGGCCATTTTGAGTTAATTTTTGTGACAGGTATAAAGTCTGCATTTAGATGATTGTTTTTGCTTGTGGACATCCAGTTCTTCTAGTACCTTTTGTTGGGAAGATCACTTTGCTCCATTGGATTGCCTCTTAATAGTGTGAGTCTTGAAGCAGGTGGTATCTGGCCTCCAGCTTTTTATTTTTATTTTTTAAGATACCATCTTGGCTAGTCTTAGGTTTTTGTCTTCTGTGTAGACATTAGGATGAGTTTATCGATATTTATTTACCAACTAACTTGCTGGGAGTTTGGTTGGGATTGCATTGAATCTATAGATTGAGTTTAAAGAAACTGGCGTCTTGACAGTGTTTAGTCTTATTATTTATGAACATGGAATCTCAGTAATTTTTAGTTTTATGTTGATTTCTTTTTCACAAGTTTTATGGGTTTCTTCACACTGGTCTTGTACATGTTTTGCTATGTTTGNACAAAATATTCATATTTCTTGGGGGATGATAGCATAAGTGATANATTTAAAAATTATTTATTAGCTTTATTTATTTATTTTATATGTAAATGCTTTGCCTGCATGTATAGCTGTGCACCACGTATGTGCTTGTGTCCACGGAGATCAGAAGAGGGTATCGGATGCCCTGGAATTGGAGTTATGGTTAGTTGTGAGCCACCATGGGAGTGCTGAGCATCAAATCTGGGTCCTCTGCAAGAGCAAAAGTGCTCTTAACCCTGAGCCATTCTCTCCAGCACCTATATTTTTATTTTTTAATAAAATTAAAAATTTTGTTATTCATTTTTAAGCATTACATTATTCATTTCATATTCTAGTTTCTTGCTATTACATAGGAAATGGATAGGTTTTTGTGTATTGATCATGTATATGCTGATTTTGCTGTAATTACTTATTAGTTGGCAGGTTTTGGTAATTCTATTGTGTGTTCTGTGTAGATGATCACGTCAAGGTGAACAAAGAGTTTTATTTCTCTCCTCTCAGGCCGGTTGCTTCTCATTTTCTTTCCCTTCACAGTTTTAACTCCTGTAGTTTTCCATACCAGATGCCTTTTCTGCTTCTGTGGCCCTCAGTGTGAGATTGCCAATGAGCTGGGGAGGAGGAAATGAAGGAGGAGAGAAAAAGTGGTTAGGGAATTTCTTCCACTCTGCTTTAGCTCTCCTCTCTGCAAGCAAACTGCAGGGCTTTCCCCGAGTGTTTTTTCTAGCTTGTGCTACAAGGCTCTGTGTGGAGAGCCTGGCAGTTTGGAGTTCAGGCCTGGGGCTATGAGAGAAAAGTAGTAAACGCTTCTTGGGTGGTCGCTTTGGTCCAGCTGCTCAGGCTTATTTCANGTGTGTCTCCAATGACTCCACATGCATTAGTTTGGGTTTAGCAGTTGTGCTCAGTGGCTGGGGTGGTTATATACGTACCCCAAATTCCAGGATCCAGAACTTTCTCGGGCTGGGTATTTAGGATTTATCTGTCATCTATTGCAGCTGTCCATTGCCCTATGGGAGCGAGTAACTTTGTACGGGTTTCTTGGCTAGAGAATGTTCAGCCAGCTGGAGGGAGTCCTCCAGGGAAAAGTGCAGCTGTGACAAACAAGATAGCCAGCTCTTAGGAAAAGTAACTAAGCCACCTGGGGAAGGGATGGCGGACAAGGTCAGCATCCACTGCATTGTTACATTGTTACTGTTTCCGAGCTGACATGTCTCCAGTGTCTTTTCCTAAATTGATCTTAGCCACCTCATTCAGTGTGTGTGTGTGTGTGTGTGTGTGTGTGTGTGTGTGTATGGTGTATATGCATGTGCTACCTTGGTGCTTCCACAAGATTGATGTTAGTGTCTTACTCTATTGCTGTCTACATTACTTTTTAGACAGGGTCCCCCATTGATCCTGGTGCTCACTGATTGGCTACATTGGCTGGCTACTGAGCTGCTGAGATCAGCTTATCCCACCTCCTGCCCCCTCCCCCCAGCACCGGGGATTACAGGTGCACACCACCACATCTGGCTTCTTTTATGTGGGTGCTGGGGATCTGAACTTAGGTCCTTATGTTTCTGCAGCAAGCAGGTTATTACCTATGCAGCCATATCTCCAGCCCCTGCCTCATTCTTTTTAAAACTTCTGAAGTTACTGTTTACTTCTATGATAGACTGTAAATTATTGAAGCATTTTCATAGTGGGTTTTCATCTTTTCTTCTCCTTGAGGTTTTTTTTTTTTCTTTCCTTTGAAAACAAACAGACAAGAACAAATAAAGCGGGATGTATTAATTACGTGTCTTGTTGATGAGACAAAACTACCTGACTCAAGCAACAGAAGGAAGGGTTTATTTTGGGTCACAATTTGAGGATCCAGTCCATAGTGGCTACTGGAGCTTGAGGCAGGTGGTCACATTGTATTTGCAATTGGGAAGCAGAGAGAGATGCCAGAACCTGAAGCAGATAGCTCCTTCAAGGCTGGCCTCCAACAACCACCTCTACTAACTAGGCTACACAGACAGCGCCACCAGCTGGGACCAAGGGTTCAGACGCACGAACCTATGCAGGACATTCACATTTAAACCGTAACAGTTGGTGAAGTGCCTGTGGTTTTTATGCCAATTTAGCAGCAAGGAGTGCATCCTAGAGTGATTAAAGCACTTCTCCAAGAATGGACATTCAGTAATGGAACTGAAACAAAGGCCATGGTATGATTGTTTTCATGTTGACAATGGGGCCATACTAGCCTAATTGCAGCCAGACATGTAGCAATTCAGTGTTCATTATTATTGCTATAAATAAGATTGTCGAACTTTTTCTTACAGGGCCAGATCGTGAATTTTACTTTAGACTTTTCAGGCCAGAAGCTCTCTGTGGCATGCATTGTAGTCCGCCATTGTTTTGTGAATGCAGAAATTCTGCTATAGATAATAGAGAAATGAAGCCAGGTATGAAAACACATGCCTGTAATCCCACCACTTAGGAGGTGAGGCAGGAGGATTAGGAGTTCAAGATTTCCCTCAGTTGTATAGCAAGTTTGAGGCTAACCTGGGCTGCATGAGACCATGTCTAGTCCTCATACTCCTTTCAAAAAAGAAAAGGGAAACAGAACTGGATAGGCATGGCTGTGTTACAAAACTTTATTTGTAGAAGCAGATGGCAGATCCAACTTGCCCAAGAAAGTGTAGTCCTATAGTTTGCCAGCCACCAGCCACTACTAATTTTACATGCAGTTGTGGGTGCCGATATTGCCTGGCAGTACTTGTAGGGCCATCTAGATGACCCAGAATATATACTGCCTCCCAAGATTAATCTGTAAATAAAAATAAAATTTTAGAAAATTGCCATTAAGAATTCAGCAGTCTCTAGGAATTTGTTTTCTCTGCTTTGAGAAAAAGTGATGTAAAGGAATACTAAAGTAGTAGAGGATATAACTTGTGAGATACACTGTAAAGGATGTTGTGCTTGTTCTGTTGTGCTCTGTATCAGTAGTTGACTTGGTGAGAGACCACATCTGGGATAAGAGAGCCACAAGCTTTTGAGTGGTTTCTTCCCTTTGTAATTACAGGCTACTGGAACCAACTCCTATTTTTCCTTTAAGTCCTCGATTTTATTAGATTGTTTTTCTGTTTCTGGCTGCTTTTTCTTTGGCTTACTTTCTGTTCAAAATTCCTTTGACTTGGGGTAAATTGTAACCACAGTGTGTGTTGAAGCCTTCCCGATAACATTTCCATGACCTGGGACAGGGTCATTCTTGATCAAAATCTTAATTATGGGATGTTAAGGAATACATTTACATTTAAAAGTCTCTTTAGGGTATCACTAAACTTGTTATAACCAGGCAGGCAACTTGCTCTCGTGAATATGCGGCTTATATAGTTCTCATTTATTTTGTGATCATAAGATATTTGAGAATGGTTTGTACTAGTTTAATGTATAACAGTTTAATCATACTTGAATGTGATTTACAACAGTCTAATCGACTCAGGGTAATTATCTGGCTTATGTGCAAGCAGAACTTGGCACAAGGAGGTCTGTATAATGGGTGGTGTTCTAGCTTTTTAGACATTTGAGATCCAGATATCTGTAAATAACAGTTACATGAAGACTGTGTTCAAGAGGTTGCAATCGNGCACTGGTGTTGAGCTGCGTGCCCTTTAGCAAGTTAGCCTTCTCAGCATCCGTTCCCTAAGCTGTGAAACAAGAGCAGCAGGAATAATAAAGCAGGCACGAAGACTTTTTGTGGGGACCAAATAGATCTCAGAGGAATGCAAACGATGCTGTTGCTTTTGTTTTTGAGACAGAGTCTTGCTGTGTTGTCCAGGCCAGCTTTGAACAACCAGGTTAAAAATTTCTCCTGTTTCAGCCTCTCAGGTAGCTGGGACTTGACACTTGGTTTTAGCACCTGGCACAGCCTAAGTGTCAGCATTAACTGCTATTGCTATGTGACAGAGAAGTTCCTTTAAGGCACTCTCTAGCTTGGGGATAAATATCTTTTTTGTTTAATATTTTATGTCTNTCTTCTGTGTATAAATGGAAAACTCTCATCTTCTTTACTATGAGTTTTCATTCTGTTGTATCTGAAATCATATTTAGTAACATACTAATATATGCAAAACAGTGGTGGCAGAGGAAACCATCTCAACATACTCAGGGCTCTGTAAAGAAAAGACTCAAGCTGGAATGAAGACATCCTCAGCCAGGCATGACGGTATGTGCCTGTAATTCCAGCACTCATAAGGCTGGGTGGGGCAGGAGAATAGCTGTGAATTCATGGCCAGTCTGGGCTATATTGTGAGGTCTAGAGCAGCCTGAGTGAAAGTGTGAGCCCCCAAAGAAGATCAAAGCAGCCCTACATTTTCAACTCAGGAACTAGACATATCAGCCTCTGTAAGTATTGACTGTCCAGTATCTTTATAAGCTGCAAGGTGAAAGGAGAATGGCTCACCTTTCTCGCCGGAAGGCTCACACTTTAGTTTTACTGATGCTGCTGTAAAACGTTCACTGTGGTTTCCTGCACCTCTCACAGCTGAGTGATAAGTACTTGNTTGAGTCGTCACACCATGCCTTGGCTCAATGTGTNTTTGTTCACCTCTAGGATGATTGAGGAAGGTGGGAACAAGCGGAAGACCATGGCGGAGAAGAGACAGCTCTTCATAGAAATGCGTGAGTGTCCAGGGCTCCCACACGTGGAATACTGGGGGGGGAGTGTTTTATATATACAGTTTCTCTGTGTAGCCCTGGCTGTCCTGGAACTCGCTCTGTAGACCAGGCTGGCCTTAAACTCAGAGACCCACCTGCCTCTGCTTCCGGAGTGCTGGGATTAAAGGCATGTGCCACTACCACCCAGCTAAGTAATAGTTTTCATCAGTTAGAAATTGTATGTTAGAATTGTATGTTCAAATCCCAGCACCCATTAAAAAAAAGAAGAAGAAGAAACCTCAGAGAGGGAAGAAGGAGTTGGAGGACTCTAAGCCACAACTAATATTTTACTTGAATTGACTTGAGATTTGAGTTGATGTTTTTATTTTCCTCTCTCTCTGTCATCCCCCAACCCCTCCCCCTCTCTCCAGGGTCTTACTATATAGCTCTGGGTACCTAGGGACTTGCTATATAGATCAGGCTGGCCTTGAACTCACACAGCTCTTGCCTGCTTCTGCCTCCCAAGTGCTTTGAATTGCTTTCTTAGTTAAAATCATAAATAATAAGGTTGAATGGAATACCTGTGACTTTAAGTCATGCCTACTGTTTGGAACTCTTTCTGTAACTGTTGTTACCATAAGCTTGCAGATGGTGATAAGTAGTTAATAATTAATACATTACATAAATTACCTTTTCACTAGATCCCAGGCATNCAGCAGAGAGAACTAAGCATTTGAGCTATTGGGAAACCCAAAAGAAAGAACTTTACTATCCACTTAAAATCTTCTATTAAAATTATATTGTAATACAGAAAAAAAATCCCAAAACAGGGCCTGGAAGAATCGGGTAGTTCCCAGTATTTTGTTTTCTTTAACTGTGTGTCTGTGTGACTTTGACCATATGATACAGGCCACCTCACACTTGTTGGGTGTGAAATTTCTTTATAGTATCGGTCTGGATTAGTCTTTGGAAAATCTTTGTGTGTGTGTGTGTGTGTGGTTTTTTGAGACAGGATTTCTCTGTGTAGCTCTGGCTATCCTGGAACTCACTCTGTAGACCAGGCTGGCCTTGAACTCAGAGAGATCCACC
>LZPO01097212.1:30230-43096 GCA_001675575.1 Neotoma lepida | reverse complement strand
AAGTGCTGGGTTGTAAGTGTGCATGTAATCACACCTGTCTCCTAAGTGCTGGGTTATAAGTGTGCATGTAATCACACTTGGCTACTAAGGGGAGGGGACATTAATTTTTTTGTGTTCTCATATTTATTCATCATGTGTATTTGCACTATGGTGAGTGTGTGGAGGTCAGAGGACAGTCCACAGGAGTTGACTCTCTCCTTCCACCGTGTGGGGATGTAACTCAGTTAGGCCTTTACGTAGACCCAACAGCCCTAGACTTTTTTTTTTTAATAGCATCAACATCATGAGTATTGTTTATGAAAAGTTAAACGATGTTAATTGCATAAAGAATCACCATCTGTTTGGTCTTTAAGTTTACTCAGGACTGCTAAGTAATAATGGCATAATAATCAGCAATGGCTTCCTTCTTCCTGAAGTGTTTCCTTTGTGTGTGTCATGGTTTTATGTATTTTCATCTTTTTTTTTAAGATTCTTAAAGATATTTTCACATGGCATACAGTTCCTGATTGATCATGATCTTCTTCAACATTTTAAGAATGTTACGTCTTTTTGGTGGTGGTTTTTTTTTTTTGAGACAGGCTCTCACCAGGCAGTTCTGGCTGTCCTGAAACTTGATAAGTAGACCAGGCTAGCTTCATCTCACNGATCCACCTGCTTTTTTTTTTGCCTCTGGACTGCTGAGATTAAAGGTGTGCATTACCATGCCCAGCTCAAGAATGTTCTTTCTGTTGCTTCTGTTGGGAGGTAGACCAAATATGTCGTCTTGGCTTCATTGACGTTAATCTGTCTCTTGTAACCTTTAAGATTTAAAAAAAAATTTTTTTTTAACTAGAATGACATAGCCATGATGTGATTTTCTTTGTATTTATCCTGCTTGTATTTTGTTTAGGTTTTTGCACTAGGTTGTTGAGATTGCCATGTGTGCTTAAATTTCTCATTTTATTTTTATAATTCTTTAACGTTGTCTCCCCTTCTGTGAAATTTTAAATTATGTATAGTGTTCCTTCTTGCATCCTTCCTATTTTCTATTATCATCTTTTGTGAATTTGCCATATTTCCTCTTTGGGCTTTGTTCTGGGTTATTTCCTTCTAGTATATTTTCCAGGCACTTATTTTCTGTAGACATGTGTCTGATCTATGTTTAAGCCTTTCAGTGTAAATTTTAATGATTTTCTTTTTAGTTTGAGAATCTCTGTGTGTCAGATTTTCGAAAATTTAAAAAAAAAATCCTGTTCTCTGCCAAATATTTCATCATTGTCTCTTATTCCTTGAATATTATAAACATCATTCTTTTTATACCTGTGCTTCAGCCTAATATCTGGATTTTTATATGGTGATTTTTGTATTATTTATTGTTTCTATTTTTCACTTGTANTGTCTTCCTAGCTGAGTTATTTCTATTTATTATGTGCCAAATGTTACGTAATACCATCACTTTTAATTGTTATTATATGACAGTTGCTTGAGATCTTGGGGACTGTTTTTCTCTAGGCGGGGATATGTATGTGCTTCTGCCAGGTGCCTAGAGACCCTGAAGTCCCGATGACCTCCCTTCCAGTTCTGATTCTGCCCTTGCCTGAGGCCCTGACGCCCTTTGCACACCGCCATCTTTAGGTTGAGCTTGAGGGCTTTCCCTCCAAAGTAACATGGGTCCTCCCTCAGAAATCCCAGAGTCCTTTGCATGGAAAGAGCGATTCCAGGTATGGTGGAATACACAGGCTCACCTGCCAGGGCCTCCAGCCTCTCCTGTGTCAGTAACTCATTTGTTCTTGCTGCTCAAGAGAATTTACAGATTGTTTCTCTCTCTCTCTCTCTCTCTCTCTCTCTCTCTCTCTCTCTCTCTCTCTCTCTCTCTCTGTCCTTTGCATCATGGAAATGTTGCTTAGAATCAATTTCTTTGTCATTATTTGAAGCCCATTATTTCTTCAGATATTGCCTCTTATTTTTTTTTCTTTTTTCTGACTGTTGGCACAATGACCTCCATCTTCTTTATTAATGTTTCTACTTTAATGGTTCAGTTTCTTTAAACCTTCCTAGTTTATCATCAGCCATGATCCCATGATGCCTTGGGAGCTACAGCTCATTGCTTTGCCCAGCATGGAGGGAGAGAGCGCTCAAGTGAGTTGACCTGTGTGTTGCTATCTTAGGAAAGAATTGAAATTCAAAGTCTGATTTCTATGGAATACATGTCAATTTTATACCCATCAAGTAAAAAAAAAAAAAAATCATTAAGTCAAACAAGTTGGGGACCCGTCTGTATCGNATTTGTGACGGAGTTAGATGAAAAATTTTTGTATAGTCTAAAAATCAGATTAGCAATCATTTTAAAGTTTTGTTTTTGACGTTTAATTTGGTTACATTAAAAAAGATTTCATAGTTCCCTCGTAGTAGTGAATGTTTAAAACAGAACAGTGTAAAACTGTGCTCAGCATTCATGAGGCTCTGGGTACAGCCAATCAGTGTGTACCACCACCACCACCACCCCCCAGTGAAAAATAGTAGCAGATTCCTCCATTTTACATTAAAACAAATGTATTCCTTAAATTCTGAGCTGCCCGACCAACAGAATGTGGACATTTCTGGAAACAGATAATACCAGGTTCCAGTCTTCCTCATTAGTGATTTCTAAGCAAAGTTGTACCGTTGTGGGCAGCACAGATATTTCACATTTGTGGACATTCTGTACTTGCATCCCTGTTTTTTTTCTTAGATGTCCTCAAGACAACAAGAAAAAAAGCCACATAAAACTGGAGTTCTAGTGCCAGTAGGAAAACCTCCCATAACCGTAGATCTATCTCTGGAGGATCTGACTGCAGCATCGTTAGGAATTTTCTAGGACATGGTAGAGCTTGAGCGGATGGTGTTGGCTGTAGTGGAACAGTGTGATCTTAAGGGAGAACCTAGTGTAAAAAGAAGAAAGATAGCTATCTTGAGGGCCAAGGGGAGGGGTCTGGTGTCATCACTACATCCTGCCAGATTGGGTACCACCACCTGTGTATCCTGATGAGACCACTGTGTGCACTGTATGACAGGCTGCCCATATGCTGTTGCTGTGGCAGGTGAACCGAGCCACACAGCATCTGCAGCAAGGTCACCCGGGAGCAGAAACACATGACCTGGAAGTACCCTCACTCCTTTCTCAAGACAGGGTCTCTCTGGGTAACNACCTTCATGGCTGTCCTGGAACTCACTTTGTAGCCCAGGCTGGCCTCGAACTCTCAGAGATCTGCCTGCCTCCGCCTCCCAAGAGCTGGGATTGAAGGCGTGCGCCACCACTGCTNGGTGCGCCCTCACTTCTTATTCTGGAGTTGTAGCTTTTCCTCCACAAGTCAGCCTGATATAGGGAAAGGCAGAAGTCCAAAGGTTTGAACACTAGCTAATATTTCAGATTTTGTTTTTGTTTGTTCTTTTGCATTTGTATAACAACATTTTTTTAAAATTATGTGACTTCACCTCAGAACCCTTCCAAGGCTCTTGTTCCAGTCCTCATCTCTGCCCACACCTGGCTCCCAATAACCTCCCCCCTCCCCCNTCCCCAAGCTGCTTCTCCTCTTTTCCAACGTGGAGTGCTTATTTCTCTCTTTATACAGTGGGGTCACTCCAGCTCCACCCTGACCCTACCTCAAGAATTCCCAGTCTCTTTTTCTTCCAAATCTTTTCTCTCTCTGAGAGTTTACTTCCGATTTTACCCAGGCTGTCCTTCTCCTTAATCCCACCAGCCCCACTTTGATCCTTTGAGGACCCATAGTTCTTAGCTGTGTAACTGTTTTGCCTTTCATTTATGCAATGCCTTATTAAGAGCACATCAGTGAACAGATGAGATTGGATCTCTCTGAGGACAGAGGTCTACTTTATGTCTAGGAATCAGNGCTGGATTCCTAATAGGGGTCTGTAAGACTGGACTGAAAAGCTGCGGTATCTGTAAGAAAATCNAGTAATATCCGCACTTGATTGTACTCGATTAAGCTGTGTGACTTTTTTGTTAAGTGGATTCTTGACTTGCCGTTGATTATTGCATCATCCATTCACTGTGAAGTTTTTAAAATTATGATTAATTGGAAAAATATGTGTTTCTGGAAATCAAAGAGAAGAGCTCTTTTAGCAGCATTGCATAATTGGACTGGNAACAGTGTTTCTAAAGTACNAATCTATTTTCACAAAGTACTAATTTATGGTTGGCAGCATCCATAGTTGTTTGCTAAAGATGAAGAAACAGTTCATTTAAGTGAAAAATGGTCCCAGTAGTCTTGTTTCAAAAATGTTAAGTCGAACATCAAACTCTTACGAGGTACTGCAAGCCAATTGCCCAGATGAGGTTAGTTAACCAAGAGATAGAATTTGAGGCTTTGATAAACAGAACTGACCAGTTTCCCGTGCAAAGGGCACAGGTGAGGTTTGCAGGTGCCTCTGAAGATGCCCGTATGTTAAAACATCACTGTTTATTCAGGGTGATTCACTGTCTGCCTAGCTTGGCCCAGAGCTAATGGTGTTTTCTCAGTGTTGGATATTAAGAACCTTTTAGAAGTCACATGAGGTTTGTTGTCAGTCTGTGAAGTGATAGGTGTGCGGAGTGAATCATGGAGCAGTCTAAGGTAGAGACCTACCGTGCTCCTTGTGGGGATGGGGGCTTGGTGCAGGCTGCTTTTTGGGTGGGGCTAAAATAACAAGTTTCTTCCCATCCTTTGATTTTAGTCTTTGGATATGTACTCTGGTGTTACATTTAAAATGTTGACCTACTAATCAGCTCTTAGCTGTGATAGGCCATGTCAGTGAGTTACATGGTTTGCTCTGAAACTTTTTTCAAATCTTGCTTGAAAAGAATTACTTGTGATAGAAGCTTGTGTTTTACATCAGAAGTAGTAAAACACGGACCCTTGTGAGGTTTGGCCATAAAGAGGCTTTGGCAAGCGGCTGCTGACTGCTCAGTTTGCATGGAGCTTGGGCAGTGTCCACAGAGTAATTCTAGATGTGGGGTGAGAAGGATCAAGCATGAGTTCTTCCCAGAAGAATCAGTTAGACGAAGAGCGTAATCATAGGGTATCACTTCTACGTGACTACAGTTTCTTTCCCTGCCCCTAATTGTAGAGGAAAAGTACAGAGCTTTAAAGAAACAGCAGAAAAATGAAAGCAACACTCTCTTTGCTTTGGGAACTGTTCATATATGGGACGTAGCCGAGAACAGTGTTCATGACAAAGAGATCAGTGCTCAAGTTTGGTTTAGCAAGCAAATAGTAAAGAAGGGGCAGCTAAGGGGCTTTATTTTGTTATTTTATTATTATTTTTTTGAGACAGGGTCTCACTCTATAGCTTCTGTAGACCAGGCTGGGCTTGAGCTCACAGAAGTCCACCTGCTTCTGCCTCCCGAGTGCTGAGATTAAAGGCCATCTCAATCAGCTATTTTTTAACTTTTATTATTTTATGTGTATGGATGTTTTGCCTGCATTTATATCTGTATGTCACATGCACACAGTGTCCAGGGAAGCCAGAAGAAGGTGTTGGATCTCCTGGAAGTGGAATTACACATGGTTGTGTGTCTATGCATGTGATGAGAACAGGCCCCCAGGTCATCTGGAAGGGCACCTAGTGCTCTTAATCACTGAGCAGATTATCTCTCCAGTCCAGCGTTCTTTTTGATGAATGTGAATAAGCTCTCTGACGGTAGAAACCGTGTATCTAAACCTGTACCTGATGGTGAGCGTGACAAGACCTGAGCTCACTTCCCACTCTCTGAATGCCTAGCTCCAACCTTAAAGTGTCTCAGCATTTCTCCCAAATAATTCTGTTCTGTAAGCCATCTCTCTCACAGGACCTTTGATCTCAGAAGTAGTACTAGATGCTTTTGCTAGTGTTTGGCACTCCTTGAGCTTACACATCCTCTCTCTCTTACTGAGCAGCCCATTGGCACCGAGATGTGTCTCCCTCACTGATTAAAGCTGGTGAGGCTCAGCAGATCGGAAAATGTGTGCTGGCACAGAGGAGAGAGGATCCGTGGTTTGTTGGGTAGGGGGATTACTGTGTGGCTGTCATGGGTAAGAAAAGTGGTTGGAAAAACACAAGATGAGTTGTGAAGGGACCACATATTGTGCGTTCCTGGTGATAACTGGGTGGTTGATGATCCTTGTTACTATACGTACCCTGAGCTATATTACTCTGTAAACGAGTGACTCACTTGGTTAGAGACTAGTCATGTGGACTAGTAATGTTTGTTTGGTTTTTTTGTTTGTTTGTTTGTTTTGGTTTTTCGAGACAAGGTTTCTCTGTGTAGCTTTGGCGCCTTTCCTGGAACTCACTCTGTAGACCAGATAGGCCTTGAACTCACAGAGATCCGCCTGCCTCTGCCTCCCGAGTGCTGGGATTAAAGGCGTGCGCCACCACCGCCCAGCTCTAGTAATAATCCTGATGAATAGTGTTTTAGTGCTGCTCTAGAACACTAAATTAATCAAAGATTATATCTTTTTTCCCTATATTCCAATATAAGATCGGATCTAGGAGTACTGTATGTAACAATCAGGTTAGAGAATATTTAGAATAAAATGCAAACTATTTTAACATAGTGTTTCTAAAGATTAGGAAAATGCTGTGTAAGTACTAATTTCTAGAATGATTTTTAGAAGTAAAACGCCCTGGTATCAGTAAGAGTGACTGTGGTGAATGGAGGTTGTGTTCGCCTCCACTGAAGAGTTGAAGTTTGAGCTGCCTCTCTTGCTAGAAGCTGGGGGCTGTTACATTTTCCTTCTCTTTGTACAGATGACATCAGTTTCTGGTCCACAGCAAGGAATAGATGTTATTTTGTCTATTTGAAGGGAGAAAGTGAGATTTGGTTACAAAGGATAGTTACAAAATATCCTTTATTATTATTTAACCTTTTAGTGTGATAAAATATTAAGAGAGAGAATATATAAATACAGTTAAAGAAGGTTTTAAAAATGTTTTGGCGACTTATTTTTATTTTATGTGATGGGTGTCTTGCTTGCATGTGTGCATGCAGTACCCACAGAGGCCAGAAGAGCGCTTACCATCCCTTGGAACCGGGGTCACAGATGCTTGTTAGCTGCCATGTGGATGCTGGGAATTGAACCTGGCTTCTCTGGAAGAGCAGTCAGTGCTCTAACCACCGAGCTACCTCTCCAGTGCAAGTTGAAGAGTTTTAAACACTGAGAAAAGTAGGGCTATTTAAGATCAAGGATCACAGTAAGTGTGAGGGAGATTAATTTATGGAGAAATGCTAAGTCTTTAGGATTAAGAATGTGTAAGTTGTAGCTAGGCACCCTGAACATTGTGTTGGTAGTTCTCAGCTTAGGATTCGTATTGAAATGATGGGAAGAATTTTGAAAATAACAGTGAGCTGTAGTCACCCAAATAGTATATTCAGATATTTTCCAAATGAGAACTCTAAGGACCCATAATTATTTTGTTGATTTCTATAAAAATATTCCGTTAGGAATTTTAGATTTGTGAAATAACAATATGCACGTTGATCTGTGCCCTCCCTCCTGACAGTTTCTATGAGCCGTGGGCACTAGGGGGATCTTTTGTTCTTATGTTTAGTCTCTGCCTAGGTTCCTGAGGTAGCGCTCCTACTCTTGCTGATGGTAGAACTGAGGTAGTCTTTTATCCTGGTAGTTAGTCTTTGAGGCTGGTTTCCGACAAGTTTTCTAAGTAACAGGGATGTCTGATCGTTTCCAAATTCCTGAGTGAGAATATCTATTGTTCTAATCAGGCGACTCTTGATGCGCTCCTGGATAACCTCAGGATGGAAGCTGGTTGCCAGTGGGCCCAGTGGGCCCGGTCTGTTTGAGTATAGTTGGAACTTGCAGCTCCAATCCCCCAACCTGGGGCATTAAAGAGGGGCCCAAGGTTGAGTCAGACACTAGCATCCAGTGACTTAATCAATCATGTGTACATAATGAAGCTTCATACAACTCCAGAGAACTGAGTTTGAAAGCCTCTGGATGGCTGCACATACTCATTGCCTGAGGAGGGTGTAAGAGCTCTGTGCCCATTGCCACATAGATCCTGTGTATCTCTTTCACACCCCTCTATTCATCTGTCTCCTTCATTGTGTCCCCTATGAATAAATGTATGAACATAAATAGTTTCCCTAAATTCTGTGAGTCGGTCAAATCCATGGAGGAAGTTACAGGGACTCCTGATTTATAGCCAGTCATGTTAAACACCCACCTACTTCTTGGAACTGCCTTCTCAAGTCCAAGGGACTGAGCCTTCAGCCTGTCTACTAGGTAGATGGTGTCAGAATTGAGCTGATGCTCATGTCCCACCCCCTCTTGCTGGGGTTACAGACTCGTGCCGCCACATCTGGCTTTTCACATGGGTGCCCAGGGTCCTAGTTCAGCTCCTTATGCTTGCTTATTAAGCTCATGGAGCCATTTCCCAAGCTCTGTCCTGTTTTGTTCTTAGGTTTGGTTTTGGTTTTTCGAGACAGGGTTTCCCTGTGTAGCTTTGGCGCCTGTCCTGGAACTCGCTCTGTAGCCCAGGCTGGCCTCAAACTCACAGAGATTCATCTGCCTTTAACTCTCGAGCGCTGGGATTAAAGGCATGTGCCACCACCTCCCAGCCCCCTATTTCATTCTTAATTTGGTAATTTGTATCTTTTTTCTTCACAGTTTTGCTAGAGATTTATTGGTATAATTAGTGATCTGCCCAAACACTAGCTCTTTGCTTTTCTTAATTTTTTTTCTTACTTTTATTTTCAGTTTCATTAGTTTCTGCTTTCATTCATATTCATTTTCCATTTTCTTGTTTGGAATTTAATTTGTTGTCCCCCTCCCCCAGCCATAAATTGGGTGTGAGAACCGTTTTCCAGTGAGAAGTGACCAAGTTCTTCTTCGATTAAAGCTGTTTGCCCTCTCCCGTCATGGAGCCAAGCTGTTAGTCTCAATATCCCTTTACAAATGGTTTCTGCGTGCACAGTACATGTGTGAAAATACAGTTGTTCTTTTTTCTAAGTTTATTTTATGTGTGTGGATGTTTTGCTCATGTGTGTGTCTGTGCACCACATGTGTGCAGTGTCCTCAGATCCCCTGGAACTGGAGTTGCAGATGGTTGTGAGCCTCCATATGGGTGCTGGAAATCAAAGCCAGATCCTCTGGAACAGCAGCCAGTGTTCTTAACCACCGAGCCATCTCTCTCCAGCTCCACTTTCTCTCTCCTTTTTAAACATTTTGCTCCGTAGTACTCTGGCACGCACTTTATTCTGTCTGTACTTGGCTTTTTTCCACCCTTTAATTCTAGGGATTACTAAGCAAGTGTTCTGCCATTGAGTTACATCTCCAGCCCTTCTTTATTTTTATTTTGAGACAGATTCTTAGTATATTCAGGCTGGCCAACTTACGGCCTCAAAGCCTCCCGTATAGATGCAATTCAGATGTGTGCTACCAAGCCTCGCTTTGCTGTCTGCTGT
Source organism: Neotoma lepida (assembly GCA_001675575.1). Classification (NCBI taxonomy): domain Eukaryota; kingdom Metazoa; phylum Chordata; class Mammalia; order Rodentia; family Cricetidae; genus Neotoma; species Neotoma lepida. Next base: position 33,675 of record LZPO01097212.1, on the reverse strand, counting down.
GGAGAGCAGTTTTTCTTGGATTTATTTATTGTAAATGGCCTTCAACTCCTCCCACCACCTTCTGGGTGCTGAGATCACAGATGTGTGCCACCCACCACACCTGGTTTATGTGGTGCTGGGAATTGAACCCAGGACTTGAGTCCGTTCCTACTAGGCAAACATTCTACTAGTGCTTAGGCACCAGCTTGGCTTCTCCAAGTTCAATGAGACATGTGGGTGTTGTCTTCAACCATCATTCTATGATTCTTGAATATGTGGATTCTTTGGGAAAGGAATGGAATGGTTTTATCTCCTTACTCCCCTGTCCCCTGTGTGTATTGCCTCTTTGGTTTAGGGCCCAGTTGACATGAAAGAAGTAATTGCATTTCTGCACCGGTTCTCTTGCTTGTTCTGTCTAGATTACCTCAGACACATGAAGACTTACAGTAATTCCTTTGCTATCCCATCAGAACCATTGCTAATAATCACTTTGAGATCTGTAGTTGTGACAGGTCGGGGGGGGGGGGGGGAAGCATTCTTTCTTAAGCGTTTCCCAGGGCCTGTGCTTTTGCTGTAGGCCTGTGGTTCTCAACGTGTGGGGTGTGACCCTTTCACAGAGATCACCTAAGACCACTGGAAAACCCAGATATTTTCATGATGATTCATAACAGTAGCAAAAGTACAATTACAAAGGAGCTCTCCTGTGGGAGTCAGCACGTGAGAAGTGTCTTAAAGGTTGGCAGCATTGGGAAGGTTGAGAACCCTGCTCTAAGCTGTTTCCAGCTTCCTCAGCATCCCCAGGGTGTAAGCCTCAGACACTCATCAGTTCTCACGCCGCTGGTTTGACTTTTATCCAGGGATGGTTTTGATCCTTCTGAAACTCCATGCTTTTGTGTTGGGGGCAGTAGTGCATGCCTGTAATCCCAACATTTGGGAGACTGACATAGGATTGCTTTAAGTTCAGAGCCAGCCTGGGCTTCACAATGAGTTCCAAATCACCGAAGACTGGGAAGGCCTCATCTAAAACATCTAAAAATAAAAAAAATAAAAGAGTACACTTTTTAAGCTTAACTAATGATTCTTTAGATGCTGACTTATCTTGCATAATGGAATGGTTGCTTGACAGGAATATTTCTCATCATTCCAGACCCATGTTGCCTTACATATAGAAGAGTGTCTTTATTTCTGAAGAATTATATATTTCTAAAACCCCCTTCCTTGTTTTAGATAGTTACAGGGTTTCTTGTTCTATGAATAAGCTCTATGTGATGTCATAGTTAAAAACTCAGCTGTAATAAAAAATGACTTACAGACCATGTTCTTCTCAGATGTGATCCTTTCAAATACAAGGAAGGTCAGGAGGTGGGAACACTGTGTTTTCTTTGTGTTTCCTGTATTGGAGATCAAATCAGGACTTCAGGCAGGCTAGGACTCGCTCTACACGGAGCTTTATCCCCAGCCTGGGAAACATTCTCGGGGCTCTGTAGAATATAACGGGGCATTTGCTTCTTCAAAACCAACATGGTAATCTCTCTTCGCTGCAAAGTCGTTTTACTCTAAGTTACTGTGAAACTTCATGATCACAGACTTTATAATATCCACAAAGGCCCGCTGTTAACCTACATATGCCGACTTTAACCAGCTGGTGAAGTTTTTTATCTGCAGTGAAAGCAGGTGTGACTAAAAGGATGACGCCCTGGTGATATTGCACAGACTTCATTATGTTCTTTTCATCTTTCCAATCCTAAAGAACCAGAGTTACCATTTCCCCTTCACTTGCTCACAGTGGTGAATGGAAGATCTGAGATAGACGTGATTAAGCTTCTCAGAATAAACTCTTAATATTGTTACGTAAAGATTGTTACAAGAAAAACAAAGAAGAACATGCTATAAATTATATAAAATCTTCATAGCGTCGTGCACCTGGTGTGTAATAATAAGCTACTGTTATCTTGATGTTGGGGCATATTTTTCAATTATATTCAAACCGGGTGCTCTTTCAATTTTGACCACTTACTCTGTCGCTCTGGCTGTGGATTTAATGTCTTGTTAATAGGAAAGTCCATTTCGGCTCGTCCATTTGGTTTCTTCCTACAGATCAACAGAGATTACGAGCTGTTTGTAAAATTCACCTTCAGATGACCCGTTAGCTTTCGCTATCTCTGCCAATTGTAGATGAACCTTAGTTCTACAAAGGCTGAGAAACCAGTGTTTATAAATGTGGTAAAATTAAAGCATGTAAGGGCAGGAATCGGTTTCTTAGTTGCTCAGTATATAGAGGTACGTTTGATTGCTTTTGTGCTTCCAGATAGCAATTATTTCTAATATTTATTTTGCAGTGAGGGCCGAGGCAAGTTGACCGTATTTTCAGTTAAAGCTATGTTAGCAACCATGTGTGGTGGAAAAATGCTGGACAAATTGAGATGTAAGTATTTTCATATTATTTGAAAGTTTTTGTTTTCAAATTAGATGTTTAAACAGTTTTAAGTGAATGAATGTTTTAAGAACTTTGCGTGAGTCTCTGTTGTAGCAGTTGGCTCCAAACACATGAGCTGTGCCACCTACCGTTCAGATGGACAAGCTGACTTCGCTTCTTGTTAGTGTTTTTTAAAGTGAGAAAACTGGAGTTCAGGACAATGATATTGACATTAAAAAAAAAATCCTTTAAAAATGCTTTCCATATTAGTAAAGATGTGATTGGAGATGATTATGTTTTTAGTTAGAAAATAAATGTAATTGCTTTTACTCGGTCAAGTTTAGGGACCTTCTTACTAACTGCATTCTTTACCAGGTGATTTTTGCTGTAATCTAATTGTTCCTCGGTCAGGCTCAGCTACTTAGAAATTGATAGCCTGATCCCCCCCCCCCAGCCTGTCCTATCTCTTCCCAGCTGTTTTTCCTCTTATTGCTGTTTCTTGCTTTTCATTTCTGGTTTTTTATTCTTTTTTCTTTTTTTCTTTTCTTTTTCACAGGCTGCCATTCCTAACTATTTAATTTTGCTGCTTGTAGTTTTTACTTATCCTGTCATCGGGTTAGGTGTGTATGTTTGTGCCTGCTTGTCTGTCTGTGCACCACGTTCCTACAGGTGTTGCCCGTTATAGAGGGCAACAGTGAGGGTATTCATTTAAATTTAGAGTCTGGTTTTAAGCTTCTCGTCTTCTTCACTATGTTAATACTGTCATGGCAGAGACACACTTAGGGCCAGGTGCCATGTTTCAGAGAAATGAAAGTGAAGTGTGGGTTTTAGTGAAGTGTCAGAATTATGTGTGTTGGAGGAGGGGTGACTCAAGAGATTAAAGTCCTTTGTCAGAGCCTGACAGGGCCCCAGAACTCACAGGGTGGGTGAGAGGACTGGTCTCTGTGAGTTCCATGACACACACACACACACACACACACACAGGTATCAACATCTTTTTAAAAAGACAGAATTCCAACTTTTTTTTTAATTAAGAAAATTTTTCCATTC
>LZPO01097212.1:19497-30001 GCA_001675575.1 Neotoma lepida | reverse complement strand
CTTCTCCTCCTTCATCATCTTCATCATCCTTTTGCTTCTTGCCTTTTAGTATTTTTCCTCAAAGATTGATTGATTGATTGATTGTTTTACGTGCACTGGTGTTTTGCCTATGTATATGTCTGTGAAAGTGCCAGATCCCCTGGAATTGGAGCTGCAGACAGTTATGATCCACCACGTGGGTGCTGGGAATTGAACTTGGGTCCTCTGGAAGAGAGTGCTCTTAACTGCTGAGTCATCTCTCCAGCCCCCCGCCTTTTAGAATTTTTTTTTTTAGCTAGATCCTTTATTTTCTCCTCTACCTTTACAAAAATTTTTTTTATTTATGTGTATGTGTTTGTGCCGGCTTGTCTGTCTGTACACCACATTCATTACAGGTGCCTGCAGGAACTGGAAATACAGGAGATCCTCTGCAAGAAAGTAAATGGCTTTTTACTGTCGAGCCATCGCTCCAGCCCCTGACTCCACCTTTTATATTTGATGTGTTTTAATATCAAATAGCATTTTAAATGACTCAATAAACATTTGTGCTTTTGGTCTGAAATGTGTTAGATTTTTCAGAAATGCTTTGGGCATTTCTGTCTCTAGGACATTTACAGAAATGTTCCTTACTGTGGTCCTTCGGGCTGTATTCCTAGATCGAAAAGTAATTTGCATAGGATTCTAAATGCCAATGACTTGTAATCAGGGTATAGACTTCAGTTAAAGTGTGATCAAAACTCAATGTCAGCACCGAATCGTGGGAGCAGCAACTGCAGACTGAAACCACACCTGCCAAACCAGACTTAGCTGCTACTTGATTGACTGGTGACTTCCTTACTTTGCCAGGGTTCGCTATCTGTTTCCTAAGAAATTTAACCCCATCTAGTCACACTGAAAGTGGCAAGCAATTCATTTACTTTATTTATATTTTGATTTGTTTAGGTTTTATTTAAAAGCTAGTGTTGTTATTTTGAAGAGTAGTTTAACAGATGTATGGAGAAGACTGTAAAAATGGTTTTATCTATTCATTCATTGGACTAGTGGAGGAATAATTGGGGCTGTACCTCAAGTTACAGAAACACACATCTCTGACACTTCTTTTGTTATTATTATTATTTTTGAGCTCTGATTCTTCTAATGATAGCCTAGAACTCTTAGGCTTCAGGGATTCTCCTACCTCAACCTTAGACAGTCCAAACATCAAAATGCTAACAGCAGTTTTCCCTGGTTGAGCATACTGGGTTTACAAAATAGTACCAGTTTCTATGACTTATCTTTTTACGTGTCTTCCAGAGACTACACTTTGAGTAGAGAGAAGTTAGCCTGAGATTCAGAATTGGCTTTTCTCACTGTTGTTTCAGTGGCTTGCTTCTGGTGTTTCATTAACAGGCTGTACAGGGTCCTCTGTCTGAGGCTTCACTTGAACAGTTTCCATGTTTAAAATTCTGTTTCCTTTGCCTGGCTTTTAATCACCTGTCACTCTACTCTCACTGGTGTCTGCTAGCCAGCTCTTGACTTCTCTTTTAATCTGCATCAGAGATGCCCGTGTTTTGCATTCTGGAATAACTGGAATGTTTTAGAATTAGAAGCAAGCAAGAAATACTCTCTATAGCTGTACTTTATGAACTATAAAAAAAAAATGAAGAAAAAGAAAAACTAAGAAAAGCTCTGTTGTGGTTAGGGTTCCTCCAGAGCAGTGTTCTCAACCTTCCTGATGCTATGACCCTTTAATACAGTTCCCCATGTCGTGCTGATCCCCAACCTTAAAATTAGTTTTATTGCTACTTCATAACTGTAATTTTCCTACTGTTATGAATTGTAATGTAAATGTCTGATATGCAAGATATCTAATACATGGCCCCCAAAAGGGTCATGACCTGCAAGTTGAGAACCACTGTTCTAGAGGCACAGAACACGTATGCACATATAATACATGTAACACATACATGTATATTCTAATAAATCCTTTACACACACACACACACACACACACACACACATATATATATGTTTATTTTTATGGCTTACAGACTGGTCCAGCTAGCCCAACAATGGCTATCTATGAACAGAAGGTCCAAGAATATAGTAGTTACTCAGTTTATGAAGCTGGTTGTCTCAGCTGGTCTTTAGTATATGCCAGAATCTCAAAGAAGTAGACTCTAATGCTAGTGAAGGAATGGGCTTGCCAGTGAGAGCAAGCAGGCAAAGTCGAAAAATTCCTTCTTCCACATCCTCATATAAGCTGGCACAAGAAAGTGTGACCCGGATAAGGCCGGACCTTCCCACCTCAAAAGATCTGGATTCAAGTTGCATCTTCTTACCTCAGAAGATCTTGATTAACAGTGGGTCTTCCCATTTCAAATTAAGAGAAAAAAATCCCTCACAGGTGTACTCAACCAGTCCCTTGGGTTTTAGTTGATTCCAGATGTAGTCAAGTTGACAACTAAGAATAGCCATCACAGGGGCCAAGAACTCTTTGTAAGGTGGGTGTGGCTGAATCATCAAAGGCTTCAAGCAAGCCCCCCTCCCCTTCTGACTTCATCAGTGACATGGAATTTTAATGAGTTGGAGAATGCAGGGTGCCTTGTATTTAGTTGTGTTGTGTGCTTGTAAAGAGACAGATGTGTGTACGTGGGTTTCTGGGGTAAATCTCCCGGTAGGTTGAAAGACGGCAGGAGTTGGAAGTCATCTTTGCCAGGAAACATTCATATAAAGGGAAAATGGCTGTTCATTAATAGTGTTGTCCCTTTAGTCTGAACAGTCCTGTCACTTTGCAGAAACCTGTGGTGGGTGATGGGTTTCAGGAGGGGGAGAGGAGGAGACACAGATGTAAGATAGTCAGTGCTTATATACAGATGTAAGCAGTCAGTAAAATCAGGGCTGCTGTCACCAGGAACAAAAATCAGACATGTGCCGATGGTAGATCAGCAGTATTGTGCCTATTACACAGGGAATAGAGTATTTTAGACACTGGAAGAGACATGTACACTGAAAGGCTCAATTGTGGGTTTTCCACAGGGATAAAGCCTACTTTCCCCCCGTCTTTTCTTTCAGCATGAACAACTGTTGAGGAGCTGGCATACTTTCTTTCAGAGCTATATAAATAGAAAGTTCATCCTGTTATGCCAGAACAGGATAGGGCTTTAATTAGAGAACTAATGTCTCTTGTTCTTTCAATGCTAAGGGTGGAGCCTGTGGTCTCACACCTGTCACACACCCTCTGTTACCTCCAGCTCTTGTTCTCGATAGCTTCATTGAATTTTATTTGCTTCTTTAAGCTTTGTGATATGCAGGTAGTTAATTACACTAACTTAGATTCATTACCTGTTATTCTTCATTTGAGAATTCAAAAATCAGCTTAGGTTTGCACCATTTTTCTTCAGATAAGAGAAGCTTATTTAAAAAAAAAACCCACTAGTCAAACCAGTAACTCAAGAAGTAGTGAGTTACCTCATTATACCTTCAGTTTTTAGATCTAGCTGTACTTCTTCTCTATTTTTTTCTTAAAAAGATTTTCCACTCCTTTTACCTACCAACCTCAGATCCCCCTCTCCTCCCTCCTCCCGCCCTTTTTTTTCTTTTCTTTACTTCTACTCTTAGAANAAACAAACATGTTCCTTTTTTCCGTTTTGTAATCTGTGCCCCTTTCCTAATTAAAAAATTACTGCTTTGAGTCCATTCAACTTGACATTAACTGAGTGAAATTGAAAATAATACATTTTTATGGGTGTGGCTAGTCATATGACTCCCTGGCTATTATTTCCCTTTATATTTCTGAATAGATGAAGACTTGTTGATGTGTGGTAGCTAACGTCTCTAGTCTTAGTTCTTCTGTTAATGGCTATGAGTTATTCATTGTCTTACTAGCTGTGAATACATGTAGTGTTGACAGAAAACTTCATTAATAAGTGACTTAAATACATTGGAGTTTATATTCCTCATGTAAAAATAAGTCCAGAGGCTGCTGAGTTCAAAGTTGACCCCATGAGCTGAGGCTGTCATGAGACTTCAGTTCCTTCCATCTTCCTGCCCTGATGTATGGTACCCTCCTTAGGATAATAAGATGACTACTCTGTCCTGGGCTGGGGTATTCATTCCAGGCAGAGAGAAGAAAGGTACCTCTGATAGGAAACCAGTACTTTCCCAGAGATCTACTCCAGAGTTACAGTGTGGAGAGGAAAGACCTTTTCAAAAATGTGCACACGGCCACAATAAACACAGTTAGGGTTCAGCTAGTGGGTGAGAGGGGGAAGTAGACACTGTATGGGTGCCTTGAGGTGTCTGCCACATCTCATACTGACCCTTTGTTCTGACTTAATGTGTAGTTGTGCTCCTCATAAGAACAGCAGCCAGCTTTTTAAAAATGGAGTTAGCCATGCTCTTCCCTCTTTTTAAAAACATAAGCACCTCCGAGCTCACTGCAGTCCTTCTTAACTGCGACTCAGTACTGTCTGTAGGATGGCTTCACTTGCAACCATGATGATAGGCCCCATGAACTTAGTTTTGATACTAGGTGTGACATCGCTGGTTTGTTCTTTTCAGTCAGGTTTGTCATGTTTTCCCAAGCTAGAAATTTAGTATAATCATAACCTTTAAAAGTTCTTTATTCCCTTATCCAGTGCATTGAGACGCCTTGATTTGATTCCTCTTCCCTGTCACTGGACACCACTTCTATTATCCATACTCTCGTGGACAGGGCTTTGCAGTGGCCGCTGTCCTGGTCCACCTCCTTCTCATCAGAGTCATTAGCTGTCTACTCCTGAAAGGTAGCTTTTAAGCACTTGGTCTCCACTTAAACGTTTTAAAATCAAATTCCACTTGTTTTTGTCTTTTAGAGTTTCTTTTGTAACAGAAGTACTGTACTTATTTCTCAGTGGCAGTGTTCTACTGTAGTCAGAATGTTTGTTTTAGTGCTGGCTTCTCATTTACCACCAAATGAGGACATAGCCATAAATCTCTGTCAGGGACGCTTGGACCTTCCTGTCGGGTTGTGGCTCTTAGTTCCACTTGTATCCTGCTTTTTTACCTCATTGTTTCAAATCTTCTTTTCTAGGATGTAGATACTAAATTCCTTTCTTTTAGACTTGTTTGGGTCTGGAATGGAGGTCAGTTGGTAGGGTGCTTGCCTGACACGCATGAAGCTCTGGGCTCACTCCCTAGCACCACATAGACCCTAAAAGTGGAGGTAGGGCCACCAAAAGTACAAGGTCATTCTTGACTACATAGTGAGGTCTACACCAACCTAGGCCCTATGAAGTCTTTTCTCAAAAAACAAACAAATGCCGAAAACTAGCTTCTTTTTAACTACATACTTTATTTTCATTTCATGTGCATTGGTGTTTTACCTGCACGTATGTCTGTGTGAGGGTGTCAGAAGTCCTGGAACTGGAGTTACAGATAGATATAAGTTGCCATATGGGTGCTGGGAGTTGAACCCAGGTCCTCCAGAAGAGCAGTCAGTTCTCTTGACCATTGAGCCATCTCTCCAGGCCCGCTGAAAACTTTGACAGTCCCTTTTTGTGACTTGTCATGTCTGCTCTGTCTTCTAATTCGTGTGTTTGTTTTGCTGAGACTTGAACCCTCGTCTTAGGCAGGATAGGAAAGTGCTCTGCCCCTGTACTCTTCTTGCTCTTTGTCTTACTTATAATTTAATACCTCAACATTTCTCTACTCAGGGAGGACTTACACATTTGCCTTTCCTTCCTCCTTTTCTAGCATTTATCCACCTGTCATTCTGCCCTATCTATGATGTTAGTTTTTTAGATATCTAGTATATCCTGTTCATTATTTTTCATGATTTTTGGCTCATTTGGGGAGGAGACCATGGTTGAACCCAGGGCCTCATGCATCTAAGCAANCCTTCTTGTCCCTGAACTTGGCTCACCCCTGTGTGTGCTCCTGTTCCATAGTGACAATGCTTCTTTTTAATGTTTGTTTTAAAGTTCTTAGTTCATTTGTTCTCTGCCCTCCCTCTCTCCTTTTTTCCCTCTGATTTTTAGGAACACGGTCTTTTTATGTAGCCATGGTTGGCTTTGAGCTTGCTGGGTGGACCAGGATGGCTTCAAAGTTACGGAACTTCTCCTGCCTCTATCTCCTGAGTATTGGACTACAGGCAAACACCACCATACCCAGATACCACACCTAGCCAATGTTTCTGAAATTGGTATAGATTGTCCTGTCTGTTCATATTTTTAAAGTAGTTTCTTTTTATCTTATATTAGTATATTTTTAATTTTTTTTTGTTTTTTTCCCAAAGGTTTATTTGTTAATTTGTATTTTATGTATATGAGCGCTTTGTCTGCATGTACACCTGCACACCAGAAGAGGACATCAGATCCCATTATAGATGGTTGTAAGCCTCTATGTGGTTGCTGGGAATTGAACTCAGGCTCTCTAGGACAGCAGAGCAGCCAGTCCTCTTAACCACTGAGCCTTTTCTCCAGCCCTTTTTAAAAAAAATATTTATTTTATATTTTTAATCATTTATTTTTATTTCACGTGCATTGGTGTTTTAGCAGTACTTTCTTATCTGTTACTTTAAATGACTATATATGAGCACATGTGCACATATGTGATAGAGGTCATGTTTCCTTGTCACACGGTTTTGAACTCCTGGTTATCTTTTCTTCCCCTTAACTCTGGATGAAAAGAGGAATAACTGAGAGAACTCTGTACGAAGAAAAGTGAATGGTGTTACTAGAGATTCCTCTCCCATCTTCTTGGCCAGCCTCTCTGTAAGAACAGGATTGTATTATATCATAATATCTTGGGATAGAAGAATTGATGTGGTCTATTAGCTGCTTTCCTGTTACTATGATAGAATACCCAGATAAGAACAAGTTGGGGAAGAAATGGTTGATTTTGGNTTGCAGTCCCAGAGGGGATAAGTCCATCATGGGGAAGGGCATGGTAGCAGGAGCGTGAGGCTGGCCTGGCAGTCAGGAAGCAGAATGATCACACGTCATCCACACATAAGAAGCAGAGAGGGGGGTTGGGGGAGGTGAGGCCAGCCCTAACAACAATCTCAACATTTGCCCTTATACCTACAGATAAGTGTAGTCTTCACCCCTTATCAAGGATCCCTGTCATCGCAACACACGGAGACCACCACAAGAAACCACAACCAATCAGAATGCAGAGTTGTGGAGCCCAGTCCTAGTGGATACATTTATAAAACACTCCTGTGCCTAAGGTTCAAGGAACATTGCGGAAGAGGGTGTGGAAAGATTGTAGGAGCCGGAGGATGAGGGCTTTTTTTGGGGTGAGATTGTGTCTCCTAGGAATGCCACAAGCTACGCCCGTAAAGCCTCACCAACCACCCAACATGAGCTGAATAATGACAGTACCAATACATATGCCAGAGTGGACAGGGAAAAGCCCACATGACCTCAGCTCTACACAAAGAACTACAGGCAACTAAGGAATGCTGAGAGTGGGAGAAACAGTCTTCCCTAGGGGAGAATGCACCAATTGGGTATCCAATACCAAATGGTCAGCCCCGAAAACAAGTATATAAGGGACATTATACAGACTGAGCAGGTTGTATTCAGGATGTGTGTGTGTGTGTATGTGTGTAATACCAATTATGAAAAAAGAGGCAATGATTTGAAAGAGCATGGGGGACAATATTATAATCTAATAAATAAAAAAAAAAAGAGGGAGGCCAAGCTACAGGGTATAATAAAATCACCATGCCTGCTCTTAGTGACATGTATCCTCCAACAAATAGGGGTCTCCTAAAAGTTTTATAACACTCCAACAGCATCCCCAGCTGGGGACCAAGTGTTTGATACATGAACCTGTGGGGGACATTTCTCATTCAAACAACAGTGTATAGACTATTATTTTTTTTAATGTTTTAATTGAAATAGAATCACATCATTTACCCCTCTCCGTTTCCTCCTTCCACTTCCTCCCACGTGCCTCCCAACTTTCAAGTTGATAGCCTCTTTTTCTTTATTACGGTTATGTACATATGTGTATGCACAAATACATAAATACAACCTGCTGAGTCTGTTTTTGTTGTTTTATGTGTATGGTTTCAGAGCTGACCACTTTGCGTTGGACAACCAATAAGGGGGCTCATCCCTAGGAGAGGCGAATTCTGCTTCTTCCAGCAGTCACTAGCCGCCTGTAGTTTTGTGTAGGGGTGGAACCCCGTGAAATTTCCCACCTTCCATGTTGATCTGCCCATTGATATCGCCATTGCTCTGGTCTTGTTTATGCAGCCATTTTTAGGAGAGACTGTCTCATATTCTGCAGACTTTCTCATAGTCTGGCTCATCAGCCTTTGTCTTAGGAAGCAGGGTCTCTTATCATGCAGGCTGGTCTTAAAACTGCTGTACAGTTTCATTCACCTGCCTCTGCGTTCCAAGTGCTGTGTGTGTGTCTTATAAGCACAGATACTAAGGAGTAAAGACATGCTGCTTCAAATTTTACTTAGAACAGTGGGTTGCATACATTAAAAGCTAATTATCCTTCAGTTAACATGGGTTTAGAAAGTTTCTAGGTGGGGGCTGGAGAGATGGCTCAGTGGTTAAGAGCACTTGCTGCTCTTGCAGAAGACCTGGGTTTGATTTTCACCGCTTATGGCAGGTACCTCACAGCTGCCTGGAACTCCAGCTCCAGGTGATCCATTACCCCCTTCTGGTCTCTGTGGGTACTGCACTGGTGTGCACAGCCCCTCCCCCACACTTAAAAATTCTTTGAAAAGGTAAGTGGGTATATGTGAATGGTTATTCCACTTAATGCTTAGGTAGAATCCTAAGTGGATAGGATTGAGGGGCTGTGTGAGCAAAGTAACTACACAGCGTAAATAAGAACAAGAATAATTTGAATGTTAACTAGCCACTGTAACATTGTAACTTTAAACATTGTAACTTTAAACACTGTAACTATGGTACTTCTGAATGATGCATGTGTAATGGTGCAGAAATAACATAGAGCCATTTGTAATTTTTAAGAGATGATATTTCCTTATAGTTTGCCTTTATTTGCTTTTGTTCCTAAAGACATTTTCTCCCAGATGTCAGATTCCAGTGGCTTGATGATGTTTGGCAAGCTTGACCAGTTTCTGAAGGAAGCCCTGAAGCTCCCGACAGCTGTCTTTGAAGGACCGTCCTTCGGTTACACAGAACATGCAGTCCGCACCTGTTTTCCACAACAGGTAAGGACCATTGATAGAGCCTCGGGCTACAGAAGCCTACATCTACCGGATTCCCCAGGTGGCTTCCAGCAGAGGCCTGAGTAAAGAAAGGCAGGGGAGGTGGGGGCAAAAGTTCGCCTGAGGACTCTTGTTTTCAGGTAAGGTAACATTTGAAGTTTTTTAAAAAAATGTTTTTAAGCATTTTTGCATTATTGCAACTGAATGTATATGTTTTTTCCTTCTTTTCAAGTAAGGCTTTTAAGTACAGGGGTTTTGACCTAAAGCTATAGTGATCTTGGATCATTGTGTCCTGCACAGTGCTTACCTGCTCCTGCAGAGTGCACCAAGCTTGCATGTGACATGGTCAGGAGTTTGGCTGCTTTTCCTGGATTTTCACCTAGAGGTATGAGTAAGTTCCCGGGAGTTTAACCCTGCCTCAGAGACTGGGGATAGAGTAGATACTCATAACTCAAGGTAGAGAATAGATAAAAGAACTATAATACTACGTTTAGAAAGTTAGGAGAAACAGAAAATTAAGGAAAAAGAATGTTTTAAAATCAATAGAAAAGGGGCTGGAGAGATGGCTTAGTAGTTAAGAGCACTGGCTGCTCTTACATCGGATCCAGATTCAATTCCCAGCACCCACATGGCAGCTCAAGCCCGTCTGAAATATATGTCTGTGTAGGGGTGTCAGATTCCCTGAAATTGGAGTTACAGACAGTTGTGAGCTGCCATGTGGGTGCTGGGAATTGAACCTGGGTCATCTAGAGGAGTAATCAGTGCTCTTAACTGCTGAGCCATCTCTCCAGCCCCTAGAAGATGAAACAGTAGCTTTTCAGTAGGAAAACTATACCAGACAGGAGACAGGGCTTCATCCCGGCCATCAGGCATATGACCAGTCAAGGGAGAAACTGACAACAGAGGGGGCTGAGTGGTGTGGTTCCCCTGCTCAGACCTCCCTCAGAGATCACACAGCTTGAATAGAATGTTGTGGAAATGTCCAAGGGTTCAATTTGTGGCATCTCAGTATAGCTGTGAATCATGCCAGATTCAACAAGATAGCTGGCCTGAACACCTGAAAAGATCAGAATCATAAAGATGGGGAATGTTCCGGATTAGAATCTGAGAGTGGAAAAGTTCGTGACCCAGGGTTTGCTGGTTTTTTGGTTTTTTGTTAGAATAGGACAGTTGAAAAAATCTGAACAAAGTTTATAGCCAGGTACCAGTGNTCTGCTACTGAATGTTAATTTCTTGATTTTGATATTTATCTTTAGCTATGTGAAAAAATGTCTTGTTTTTTTGTTCTTTTTTTTTAAAGAAATTCAATCTGGGTTGGATATGGTGGTGCACACCTTTAATCCCAGCACTGGGGAGGCAGAG
>LZPO01097212.1:0-19295 GCA_001675575.1 Neotoma lepida | reverse complement strand
GTTGGGGATCTGGATTGCAGGAAAGTTTTGGTAATTTTTACAACCTTTTTGTAGGTCTGAAATTATGTAAAAATAGAAAACTATGTCCAGCGTGGTAGAGTATGCCTATAATCACACCTTTGTGAGGCTGAGGCAGGAGAATTGTTCTGAGCTGGAGACCAACTTGGTCTGTATAGTAATTTCCAGGCCAAGACAGGGCTACAATGGGGGGGACCTGTCTCCAACCCCCTGAAATTAAAATGTTTAGTGAATCTTTGATTCCCAAAGCATCCCATATACACGAGTGCATCTTTTTATGTTTCAAGTTTAAAGATCCATATTTTTCTGAGTCCAAATGTTAAAGAATATGTTATAATTTGTGTAGCGGTTCCTCAGCTTTTACATGGAAGGTGCCACCAATAACAATGGGAAATTCCTGTTCAGTAACTTCTGAGATATCCTCCCTTTTGTGCATACTAGCTTTGTGCAAACTTTCCATTGTCAACTGTATTTCCTCAGTTACCGGTATAAATGGCAATCAGTGTCAGCTTTTAGTATATTAAAGTATCTCCACTCAGTCTATTTTAATAAAACATAGCTTGCCTTACCCCCCTAATATACACATCTGCAAATGCAGTGAGGCTCTCCAAACTCACGCTGTTACCTAAATCCCCTTCTTGGGTGAAGGCGGTGATGGCAGGTACCAGAACCACGGAGGGCTCTCCCGGGGTTCGCTTACCTTTCTGCCGCTGCTGCTTCTAATGCTACAAGAGCACTGATACTCCAACTGGCTGCCCACACAGCAAGAGCACTGATACTCCAACTGGCTGCCCACACAGCAAGAGCACTGATACTCCCAACTGGCTGCCCACACAGCAAGAGCACTGATACTCCAACTGGCTGCCCACACAGCACTTCAGAGCTGTCTTACAGGTGATATGCACATGGCTCTTACACAAGATGCTTCTGGAGGTCAGGTTGGACCCTGACTTAGTTCTGGAATGCTGCTTTTGGGTAAAATGGCGGCAGAATCGAGAGAGAAATTTATAATAGAGTGTCAGTGAGGAATGATATCTTTCAAGTGGATGACAGTTACAGGGGCACTAACCCTAAAGTAGTAACCTTTGACTTAGTTGTGGTTTAAGGACTATGACAAGAATCTGCTATTGGAGTAGTGATTGAGACTGTTGAAGGCGTTTTAGAAACTGTAATTGCTAATTCAGAGTGCTGCCAGGTCTCTGTAGATTACCTTAGAAGTGCTCTATGTGAGGCCTCTGAGCACACAGCCTGCGTATTGATTCTCACTGCTTCAGATTCCTAGAAAATAAAAATCAGCCCGATGTGGTGCACAGTTTTAATCCCAGTACTTGGGAGGCAAAAGCAGGTGGGTCTCTGTGAGTTCTAGGCCAGCCTGGTCTACAGAGCCAGGGCTATGTAGAGAGACCTGTCTCTTATACACATCTAGATGCGATGTGGTGCACAGTTTTAATCCCAGTACTTGGGAGGCAAAAGCAGGTGGGTCTCTGTGAGTTCTAGGCCAGCCTGGTCTACAGAGCCAGGGCTATGTAGCTGTCTCTTATACACATCTAGATGTGTATAAGAGACAGGTGGAGTATAGGTGGCTGGAGAGATGGCTCAGTGGTTAAAGCACTTGCTGCTCTTCTAGAGGACCAGAGTTCAGTTCCCAGCACCCATGTCAGGTTGCTCATAACTGCCTGTAACTCTAGCTTCAGAGGTTGTTAGTGTCTCTGGCCTCTGTGGACACTTACACTCATGTGTGAGTGAGCACATGTGCGCTCACACATACACACACTTATACTTAAAAATAAAGTAAATATTAAAACAAATATCTTCAGAAAGAATAGAAACACTAATAGAGTTGACAAGGTTTAATACAAGAATTAAATTCAGCTGGCCGGCCTTGAATCCCAGCACCCCGGAGACAGAGGCAGGTAACTGAGTTCGAGGCCATCCTGGTATACAGAGCAAGTTCCAGGACAGCCAGGGCTACACAGAGAAACCCTGTCTTGAAAAAAACAAAAGAAAAAGAATTAAATTCAGTGAATTTTGGAGTTCTATTTGAAAACAGGCTTTTTTCTGCAGTTTGCTTCGTACCGTGTATTTCTTTGATGTGAGTTGGTTCTTACACTGTCAGCTGGAGGATTGTTTCCAGCCAAATTAGAGATGGCCTTGCTGGTTCTGATGCAGGTCTCCTCAATATGTTGATGCTTTGGGATGAGCCAGGAAGTGATTGATCACAATTAGAGAAAGGATGGAGATTTAAGAAAAGCCGGAGGTCCTGCAGACCTTCCTTAAGTGAAAGTTAAGAGGCAGGATGTCCAGCTTTTACACATCACACTTTGACAGGGTCCTCTACAAATGTGTTGGGCCACAGATTGGACATGCCTGAAAAGATCATGAGCCGCTTCCCTTTCTGCGGCATTGTGATGACAGAACTGCAGCTTCAGGTGACGGGCAGTGATGATACTCCCTCAGGCTAAAGTACAAGGTTATGAAATTATGATCCAATGTTTAGTTGGATAAGACTGACCCATATAGGAAATTGTTGCCCTTACGAAGAAGGGACGAAGCATTGGACGTAGCCTTAAAGTTTTGCTTGACTGATTCTTAGTGGTTATAAACCAACCCACTGAATTTAGAGGCTTAAAAGTTATTGAAAATGAACAGAAAATGAATTTAGATTTCTCCCCAATTTTCTAGATTCCCAAGTTTTGGAGGAAGACTGTGTTTTTTACTTCTTTGGAAGATTTGCCACTTGCTTGCTTGCTTGCTTGCTTATTTTCTAGGTCTTGGTGCTGACTTTAGCTTGAAGAGTTGTCTACTCCCCTGGAGGTTTTAGATCTGATGTCTGTGTGGGAAGGGGGATGTGAACATCGGAGTGTGGGTGGGGTGGAGGTAGAGAAGGAATATCATACAGCATGGCAGACAGTGTCTACAAACATCTCCTGGATGCATCGAAGAGATGAGACTATGGAGAGAAGGGTGGCATTTTTGTTGGTTAGTTTTCAAAATAGTAAGACTATTTTATCTATTGGAGCTACTTCCTGATTCGACTTTATCCAGCCCATCTCCTCTGGCTATGCCAAAATGAATTTTCTTTCTGCTCGGAGACATTTTTTGGTTGTTCTGACCTTGCTCTCCTGGACGTCAAATAAAATTTGGCAAGAATTACCTGGCATATTTATGTTATACTATACACATTTTAATCAAGGGATTTCATGGTCTCCCTCAGTAGCCCTTCAACTGGGTAATTTCTGTAGACGAGTGCCGTGTTTTGTTGACCTGCAGACATATCTTTTCTTGTCATCTCTGGTGTTGAGATATTTCACATGACCAGCAGCGTCTTAGTTTCATTTGGGTGGGCAATGGCTGTGACAGGTTGTCATTTCCTGCATGTGTGAGAACTTGCCTAGGACTGTTCATGTTGACACTGCTACTGTGTTAGAACCACTTTTGGTACTATACATGCTGTCATTTCAGTCTTCTCAAAAATATATACTGTGACCCGGCATTAACAAGTTACTGTAAACACTGGAAGGTGTGAATGCAGACCAGAGGAGAATAAATTACATAATTACTGCATTTATTTTGCAAAGCAACAATTACATATTTATAGTATCTTGTTTTAAAGAGGATATCTACAAAAAGATGAAACTAGATTATATGATTTTTTTATTACCAAACATTGGTGATGTCTCTAGGTTTCTATTACTTCAGTGAAACACTATAACAAAAAAGCAAGTTGGGGAGGAAAGGGTTTATTTGGCTTACATTTCGATATTGCTGTTCGTCATCGAAGGAAGTCAGGACAGGAACTCAATCAAACAGGGCAGGAACCTGGAGGCAGGAGCTGATGCAGAGGCCATGGAAGGGTGCTGTTTACTGGCTTGCTCTCCATGTCTTGATCTGCCTGCTTTCTTATAGAACCCAGAACCACTAACCCAGGCATGGGATGGGCTCTCTCCCATTGATCACTAATAAGAAAATGCCTTAAGCAGACTCTTATGGAGGCATTTTCTCAATTAAGTTTCCCTCCTTTCAGATAATTCTCTAGCTTGTGTCAAGTTGACATAAAACTAGACAGGATAGGTGATGACCAAAATACTACATAAGGATTTCTTGTCACACCAAGCAGAGCATTTGAAGGTAGTGAAAACTACTGAATCCTTTTGAGTAGATGAAAGAAATTTCACTTCATTAAGAACTGGGTGTGACCACTCACATGTAATGAGGAACTTCGGCTAATTAAGCCATTGAGTTAGTTTAATTGGCTGAGTATTTTTCTTCCTTAGTGGTAGAAAAATATATATAATGATGTGCCTTTGACGTGATCTTCCAAGTGCATCTTAGATCAGATGAAACAGAGTGTATAAAGTGGGTTTTATTATGAACGAGCCATAGTAATAAGACCTGTCTCACTACCATTAATTAGACTGAGCAAAATTACAGAGACCTAGAAGTGAAGTTTTGTTCTAGTTGGGTCTGCAGAGGAGAATGTCTTATTAAATGAATCCTTAGACATGACAGGTGGCTCCCCAATTTTCCCTATTGAATTTTGTTAGTGCCTGCTCCTACATACTATACGAAAAGTCCCCTACTCAGTTATCNCTAAGTGTGGAAACAGATCCAGCTGCATTTGCCATGCATACCTGCCTGGGGCTGTGGGCAGGGTGGAAGGCTCCAGCGTGGAGTCTTGGGGCTGTTGCTCCAGCTCTTTCCTGGGTGTTTGCTGGTAGCACAGTCTAGAGAGCATTCTCCTGGACCTTGGGTATTGCTCCTACCCTGCTGCTTTGTAGTTTTCTAGGCTTTATGGAGAGCAGGACAATCTGTTACTGAGGACCTTGGCTTGCTGGTCCCTTAGTGGCTCAGTGGTCATCTAAAGAAGGCTGCTGCTCATGTGTCTTGTTGGTCCTTTGAATCATAAGCAAGTTGGATGTTAGATCATTTTCTGAAATACAGCTCTGAACTGGGGAAATGGCTCAGTTGGTAAAGAGCTTGCCTTGCAAGCATGAAACTCCCAAGTCTGATCCTCAGAACTCATGTAAAAAGATCTGGGTTTGAGTGTAGTGTGCTTGGAATCCCAGCACTGGGGAGGCTGGGAGACAGGAGGAACCCCTGGGCTCATCTGCCAGCTAATCTAGCTGAATGTGGTGAGCTTTTAGCTGCAGAGAGAGATGTTGCTCCAAATATCTCCACTCTTTTGGGAAGCAAAACTAAAAACTTTTACGAATTCCTTTGTGCCTTCTGATAAGGTTCCTAGGGTGCCCTCCTGGTCCCCTGCCATTCCACCCTCAGCCTGTCTCTAATATGGGCATTCCTGGTGCAGACCCTGCCACCAAGCCTCATCTGCTCCCTGGAGGCCCTTGCCTTTGTCCTGCTTGGTCTCTGCAGCTTTGATTTGCATTTCTCTCTTGTTCTGAGTAACCTTCACTTGGGTGAGTGAAGCTAACCAAGGTTCCAGTTTTTGTGTATTTGTTAGCTTCCAATGAAGTGCAAGTCTCCCTGACTACCTCTCCCCTCCAACAAAGACCTCTGATTTCATATCCTAGCCAAGATACTGCTCCTCTCTGATACTCTGAATCCTTCAGTGTTCTGCACTCCCATAGCATGGTTCATACAGCTCAGGGGTGCCCTGAGGGAGGGACATTAGTCTCCCAACTTTACATCTCCAGTGATAAACAACACCATGCCTGGAAAATGAGCCATGCTTACTAAATATTTAAATAGTGACTTAAAATCATGTATAAACGAGAAAAATTAGTAATTTTGGTTTGAGTTCTGACAGATTAAAACTTATCGTTGTATTTGAACCCTCATTTTTATCCATATTACTCCATCAGTTTCTCAAATGAAGTAATGATTATAATACTTCTTGCAGCTATGATAAAAATATCTCTAAAAGTGTACTAGCCCCTACAGTACTCTCATTTTTAAAGTATTGAAGATTGAACCCAGGGCCTCATGCCCTCTATGGCTGAGCCACTTCCTCATCTTTCACATTGTTCTGATGTTTAAAGTCTAAATCTGTGGTGGACAAATTCAGTGTCCAGTGGTGATGGAAGGCTGCCTTTTAGCATTGGTTCTACAGCTCAAGTTGATGTATGTTTGCTCTTGACAAATAAAATATGCCTTCAACTCTCCGTAGTTATAAAAGCTAGTTTGCAGTCAGTTCAAAAATGTTTTGGGGCCATTGAAATGGCTCAGCTGGTAAAACTCTTGCCACCTTAGCCTGACGACCTGAGTTTAATCCCCAGAATCCAGGTAAGAGGTGGAAGGAGAGAACTGATTCCACAGACCTTTCCTCTGCCCTTGCACACATGATAATAATAAATAAATACAGTTTTAATGTTTTCATCCAAAAGCTCATAAAATGCCATTTTGAGACTAAATACCAAACATTTCTTAAGTTATAAAGTCAATGGGTGAGAAATATTTACATATTGAACAACAGAAAATACAAAGTACTTACTGGAAATGATGAAGTTGGAAATTGCAGTGGTGAGAATCTATTGCTAAATTATTTTGTTATTTTAAAAAAAAAATTATTTATCATGTATACAGTGTTCTGTCTGCACGTGTCCCTGTAGGCCAGAAGAGGGCAGCAGATCTCATTACAGATGGTTGTGAGCCACCATGTAGTTGCTGGGAATTGAACTCAGGACCTCTGGAAAAACAGTCAGTGCTCTTAACCCCTGAGCTATCTCTCCAGCCCCTTATTTTGTTATTTTAATGCTGTTTTAGTGAGGCTAGATTTCTGAGGAAACAGGGATGTTAAAATGAAATAGAATAGTAATTGCTAATATCAAGGATTAGAATAACAAGTGATGATGAACGGAGATTCATTTTTAGGAAAAAAATATGAGATTGCATTCAATAATGGAGATAGTGTTTTCCCAGAGAGA
Organism: Neotoma lepida; assembly: GCA_001675575.1. NCBI lineage: Eukaryota > Metazoa > Chordata > Mammalia > Rodentia > Cricetidae > Neotoma > Neotoma lepida. The sequence continues at coordinate 12,393 of LZPO01097212.1, read as the reverse complement.
ATTATAAATGTGTTGTTTTTGTTTAGGCAGCTGTGAAGTGATTAAAAATGAAGACCTTGTATAAAATAAAAAACTTAATAAAATGTTGAATGAATAATACTATTTGTAGGGGCTGGAGAGATGACTCAACAGTTAAGAGCACTGGCTGCTCTTCCAGAGGACCCAGGTTCAATTCCCAGAACCCACATGGCAGCTCACAAGTGTCTGTAACTCTAGTTCCAGGGGATCCGACACCCTCACACAAACATATATGCAGCCAGAACACCAATGCACATAAAATGAAAAATAAAATATTATTTGTATTTGTCTCCTACTGCTACATGACTTGAAAGGGGAGGACTCTCTTAGTACCCTTTTCAGGTAATTGTGTCTGTGTCATGCTTGGTCTGGGAAGCCCCATTGTACTCTCAAGAGAGAACAAGACTGAAAGACAATGATATTTTAAGTGGGATGAAGATGATTTTGCCCTGTGGACTCCCTGAGAATAAACGCTTAAGCACCTCTCAGGGGTGTCCTGGTCATGCTTTGAGAGCCACTTTCTGGCCCTTGAGAGGCAAAACAAACCCAGAACTATTAAGTCTGCTCCTCATCACAGGCCTGGTGTGAGGCAGAGCAGAGTGCTGTGACTGCACTCTTGAGTGTTCATTTCTCTGGCTTTTTGAGAACTTTTGGGACCTGGGGAAACTTTTGAGATTGAACTGCGTGTATTTATGAGGGTCCGCTGGATATCAAAAAATACACATTTGATCTTGACAATTAAAACATCGGGGGAAATAGCATTACTATTATGAGTGGGTTTGTAAAAATGTGATAGTTAACAAATATATAAAGATACAGAAATTGTAAGCATTAAATTTGCAATGGAGGATAAGATACATCTTAAATTTTGTTAGTCCTACCTGGGATTCAGGGATGGAACTAAAGCTGCCAAGCTTGTATGGTAGGTAGCTTTACCAACTGAGTCCCTTTTGGTGACAGGGTCTTTCTATGTAGACCAGGCTGGCCATGAACTCCCTGAGACTGGGATTGCAGACATACATCACAGTAACTGCCACAGTTATCCAAAACATGATTTGGACTTAATTTTGGTTGTTGGTTTTTGTTTTTTTTTTCTGCACATCCACTATAGGGTATTTTCTGTATCTGCCCCCCAGCCACATGGGGAGGGGTGCTTTCTGCTTTCATTGTTGTCTACTCATTCCTCCCAGATTCTACCTAGGTCTCAGAAACGACAGGAACTTGAGGGCCTTAAAGAGAGAGTGTGCATTGGATAACATTTTTATGGAGTTTCTGAGCAGGCCTCTCTCTTTACTGACAACATTTTTATGGAGTTTCTGAGCAGGCCTCTCTCTCTCTTTACTGGCCAGCAGTGTGCAGTGATGTGGAGAGGCTGTGGGAATGATGCCCCTGGCTCACCTCTGCTTTTTCCCTCCCACCTTGATGCCCTAGGCCTGTCTTCCCTTCAATGCAAGCCATTTTTTTCTAGGTTCTTACTACAACATTTCTCTCCTACTTTTATCTTCCTTTTCTGTTTACCTTCTAGTTTCTTTTTCAGAGGTATCCTCAGTCAGAGTGACTTCCAGCTAATGTATTCCGGAGTCAAGATACTCACAGTTGCCAAAAGACCCAGGACTGAATGTGTGCTTTTGTGTTTGGTATGACAGGAGTATTGTGGGCAGTATGTGTGTCCACCATAGTGGACAGTCCTTGCCTCTTTTGTCTTAAGCTCCCTGGTGTCATCACTTTTTGCTTGGGAGAAAGTGGGATGAAGTTCTGAGTGTCATTTTTGCTTTGCCCTACCTACTCCTATACCTTATCTTCATGTGCAATATACTATTTTTTTTTCGAGTACTAGAGATCAAATTCAGGACCTTACACATATCAGGCAAGTGCTCTATCACCTAGCTAGCTATACCTCCAGCCTCTACCTCGTCTTCACATGGCTGGACCAGGGCACAGAAAAGGCTCCTTCAGGGTCATATAGCTTCTGTGTGCTGCCCTTTGTCTCTATTCTTTTTGTTTTAAAAAAAATTTCTCTCTCTCTCTCTCTCTCTCTCTGTGTGTGTGTGTGTGTGTGTGTGTATACGTAGGCATGCATGCTTGCCCATGCCATGGCATTCATGTAGAGGTCAGAGGCCAGCTCTGTGGAGTTGGTTCTCTCCTTCCACCTTTACATGAGTTCTGAGAGCACACTCAGGTCCCCAGTCTTGCTGGACGAGCACCTTTCCCTGAAGAGCCATCTCACTGGCCCTTGTTTTGAGACAGGAGGATCTTATCTTGTGGCTCACGTTGACACGGAACTTGTGATCCTCCTGCCTCAGACTTCCAACTGCTGGAATTATAGGTGTTGTCACCTCTCCTGGCTTTCTGCTCTTCCTCTGAGTGCTGTCTGATGTTTGCCCTACAAATGTGTGTTGTCACTGTAGACTTACTATGGAGTTGCATGACACTGCGCCAGTTACCTTTCCTCTCCCTTTAGAGCTGGAAAGATATTTTATGGCTTAGAAGAAATAAAAAGAAGATGTATTAATTGGAAAAATAGCTTCAAACTTATTCTTTCTGAATCATATAGCTGTACTTCTGTCTCTAGACTATCTTTTAATTGTCTATGTGGATTATAATAGTATCAATGTTCCACATAGTAGCAGCTATTTGTTGAAAGAGAAAAATACAATCTAGTGGGAGAAGTGCAGATATATGTGTCTGACCTTGCTTTCTTATTTATTTCAATAATTACTTGTTATTTATTTTAAATTTATTCTTATTATTTTATGTGAATGGGTGTTTTGCCTGTATGTACGTGACGCCGTCTGTCCAGCTACTCAACAGTTACTTATTAAATGTCAACTGTGTGCCACTGCTGAGAACATTGGAAGTATGGCTCCTAACCAGGCATCCTTCGTTTCTGTTGTCGTAGATGTCTTACTAGCAGGAGTGTGATGTCTGTCTCCCTCACAGGACAGCAGAAATGGTGACTGGAAGAACCTTGGGCTCTGGCTCTGTGTCTGGTTTGGGTTGAATTTGACCAGCCACTTAAATGCTTTGCTCCTTTTTCTTACCTGTCAAAGGAGGAAGTCAGGACACTTAACAGCTGTTTTTAGAGGCAGAATCATGCCTGTAGAGATGCATTTTCAATGGAAGTGCTGTGTGTGTATTAAAATCTGTGTCGCCGTGAGTGTGATAATGTAAAATGATGTAAAATATTTCGCTGTAAAATTTTACACTCAGTTCATTCCTGCTTGGTTGGGAGAATATTAAGTTGATCTGGAAGTTTAAAGACACTTGCAAGATATAAAGTGTATTTGTCTTTCCTCTTTTCACAGAAGAAGATAATGCTGAATATGTTTTTAGACACCATGATGGCCGATCCTCCTCCCCAGTGCCTTGTCTGGCTACCTCTCATGCACAGGCTTGCCCATGTTGAGAATGGTGAGTATGGCTTGACCCTTCTTCCCTTAGGCTGTAAAGAGGAGGAAACTGTTTGCAGTGTCCTTAGCTATTATTGTGAAAAATTGAAACTCGCTGGCATGCCATCATTTGAAGTTGTGGCTTTTGTTTTCAGAAGAAGTATATTTATTTCATCACAAAAGCAGGAGTCTTATCATTTACCTAGGATTCTGAGAAATAATAAAACCTGCTTGGTATGGACACAGTTTTTTCACCCAGAGATTGCTTGCTTTTACCTGATGTGATCAGGAATTTCCTCCCCCCACTTTCAATTTATCGGAATTGTAGCTTTAGAAAATTGGAGCTCTGCTCTAGTAGCCACCAAAACTCTAGTTGATTTTGAGTCATTAAAACATTGCTAAGATAAAATTTAGTTCTGGGCCTCCTATCTTCCTTCTTTCCTTTTATTTTTATATTTATATTTATTTATTTTTGTGTGTGTAGTCTATGTGTGTGCACTTAGTATGTGTGCATGTGGAGGATGTTGGGTGTCTTTCATTATCTTTTGAGACAGACTCTCCATGAGCCCAGAACTTACCAATTGGCCAGACTGGCTGGCCAGAGAGCTCCTGAGACCTGCTTTTCTCCAGGGCCCTCCCACCGTGCTAGGGTTCCAGACTTGTTTGACCACACCCAGCTTTTCTGTAGGTGCTGGGATCTGAACTCAGGTCCTTGTGCTTGGGGGACAGGCACTTTACTCACCGAGCAATCTCCCCAGGCCCTTCTTTACCATCTTACCTCTAATGTACCCTTGAGATCCTTCCTGGTAATATGATTTCCCAGTAAAGTGGATGTTTTCACTTTGAGTTGAACTGATGCTGACTTCTTAGCGCCCTCTTAGTGTTCTCTGCTGTTCATTTCCGTAGTTAGGTTGTGGGACTGTGTTCGAGGGGAGGCTGTTGCTCTCCCAGGCAGCCTTCCTTCTCTCCAGGCTGTTGTCCGTCTCCCTGTACTCCACAGGAGGCAACGAGGCAGAGCTGAGAGGTGCTGAAAACCAGAGTCCTCCTCCTCATTTTTCTCTTTTATTTTCTCTCCAGCTTTTTTTCTTGTTTTAAATGTCTATACAACCTTTTGCTCAGGTCTGGATACTTCACAAGCATCTCAGTTTCTGGATTTTTTTTTCTAAAGGACTAGACTCTTACAGCAGCTAAACTCTTAAATAAGATTTTCTAAATAGACACATAAGTATTTAAATTGCTAAGCTGTAGTTGGTTTTTTTTTGAGAGCGATACTTTTATATTGTTTTAGTAGTTTCATATCCAATTAGTTTTTATAAACTAGCTTGTATCTACTATGAGTAGAGAGAGCCTCACTTGTCATGATGTGCTATTAGTCATAGGAGTGTTTTACTATCACTATATGATGTGTGTTATTTATTGATCATGTTCTCATATGATTAGTGATAGTTCTTCTTAGAGACAGAGAAATGTTATGGAATCTTTGAAATGTCTAGAAACCGTTTATCTATCACATTGACATGTATCTATATATCTACTTATTATGGTGGTAAACAAATCCTAAAATTATGATATGCCTGGTTTTGATGCGGGGACTTGTTTAGTTTGGATCCTTCCTGGGTGTTGGAATTACTATTTAAAAGGACAAATACTAAGCCAGGTATGATGGATGGTACATACCTGTAATCCTAGTACTTGGGAGGGGGACACAAGGGTGTCAGAAATTGGCTGTCATCATTGGCTATATATTGTGTTCATAGCCAGCCAGGAAAACATAAGGCCCCATTTAAGAAACAAAAGAACAAGCCAAACAAACAAACAAAAAGGGACATACTTTTATTTATTTAAGCTGAAGTTATAGTTTTCATGTTGGTTTATAAATCCAGATGTGTACACAGAAGAAGGCACCTGGTGTTATGTTGAACTTAACAAAGCAACACTTTCCGCAATCTCTGAACAGCCTTCAGTGACAGACCTACTCACTTGTTGATCTATCTGGACTGGCTCTCACTGCCCCTTCTGCTCACCACCTCCTCCACTGTGTGAGCACTGACTCATGATATGCTCAGAAAAGAATAGAAGAAAGTCACATATGTTCGGCCAAAATTGCCAGAGTCCATTTGATAATTTATATTAATATACTGTGACATTTAATATTAACCTAAAACTTTTACAAACATTGGCCGTACTAATGTTGGGGCTGTGCCAGATGACGGCTTTACTTCTGAGCACAAACTATTGCTAGCACTTCCTTTATTTCTTACAAATAGAGCATCAGAAGTCAGACAGTTGAGAGTTTTTGGTTCTGCCTGTTTCCACATTGGTTATTCCATTAGGTTTTATATTCCTCGGTGTTGATTCTGGTTTTCAATTGATGCTATTTTGTCCCCTGCTCCCTCTTCTTTCTGGTCACCAGTCTTCCATCCTGTGGAGTGCTCCTACTGTCACTGCGAGAGCATGATGGGCTTCCGATACCGATGCCAGCAGTGCCACAATTATCAGCTTTGTCAGAACTGCTTTTGGCGTGGCCATGCCAACGGCACTCACAGCAACCAGCACCAGATGAAGGAGCATTCCTCTTGGGTAACTAACTGCTTGTCTCTGATTGTGTACTCTCAGCTCTTTAGTTGGCCCGTGTGTGACAGTACATGGTCTAGTGTCCTGCAGGTGCCCTGCCCAATAAGGATGTGGTGTCATGAAATGTTAATGTCAGCTTGGATGCTGGGCTTGCAGCTGTGTTGTTCCTCCTCACTGCATTTTAAAAGCAGACTTTTAAAATGTCCTGGGAGGTACAAGTGTTAACTGCATTTAAAATGATCCTTTGCAAAGTTAAAAAGTAAATTTCTTCTGATTTGAAAAGTAATACAAAGGAGATCTCTCTACTGTTTATTCCCTGGAGCTTTCAGTTGAGTTTAAAGCCCTTTCTTCAAGCCTGTTTTCTTTGAAGGTTGATGTGTTTATTTGCTGCATAAAAAGTGTCATGTAGTATAGGAGTTACAGATGTGTATTTTTTAGGTTGGAGAAAGACTGTATTTTATAACCATTAGCACATTGCTATTCTCACCTTCAAAAGTAGCTTGTCAATAGTCCTTGGGTGATGGCCAAGCACAGTGGTGTACACCTTAATTAACCCCAGGACTGAGGGGGCAGAAGCAGACAGATCTCTGTGAGTTACAGCGTGCTCTACATAGTGAGATCCTGTCTTGAAACAAAACAAATAAAATAAAACAAACAAAACCCAACGTTTGAATTGAGATTGATATCTGCTTTTCCNGGGGTGTTTATAAATCATGTAATATGAATCTCATTTAGTATTTTTCTCCACATCTTATGATTTATTTCTAGTTTTTGTTGCCTGCTTGCTTTGCTTCTGGCAGGGCCAGAAGTATGGTTCCAGGCTTAGGGTCTCACCCCAATACCTACTGGACTGCAGATATTAAAAGGCCTTAATAACTGGGTTTCCTCACCCCTTTATTTTTCCTAAAATTCAACCAAGAACAATTAAATAAACCAACACCAGGAAATGTTAAAGAGGGGAAAGAAAAGAAAACACCCAAGTATCAACCCCTGTGCACACTTGGCTGCATTGCCAGAATCTGGGATGCTGTGTTAGAAACACAGTCGTGTTGGATTGAGTTTCAGTTAGAGCTAACTACAAAACCTTGTTTCACTGAGTGTCTATTGTCTAGTTTGTGTTCCAGTACTATGTTTTGGTTTAAGGTCATTTTTAAAAAATTTTTTTAAAGTGGAAACCCCTCCAGTAATTAAAAAAAAATTATTATTACATAAAGATAACTTGATTGTCATTTTTTTTTCTTTCCCTATGTAAAGCACTATAGCCCACTGTGCTAACTGGTTGGTCAATGTGTCTTGTGTAGTTTTTAGCTTAGAGTCCTGTCTGAACTGAGACAGGCTTTGCTCAGTCACTTGTCATGGTGATTTGGTCTACTGGCATGCTTCTGGGGAGACTTTCATTCTGAATGTTGGGGTGTGGAGAGCCAGGGGCTTCTTACTCCCTTAGTTTGAACCTGCCCGTTTACCCAGTTTATAACCTTTTCAAAAGTAAGGATGTTGTGTTTATTTAAAGATGAGTAACTGGAACTGCTTTGTGGTTTGCAAAAGAACTTTTCATATGCTATTGAAATTTTTTCTTTGGGTTATAGCATACATTCAGAAAAGTATAAGCCAGGCATGGTGAATTTATGCCTGTAATACCAGTACTTCGGAGGCTGAGGCAGGAGGATTACCATGAAGTCAGGCCAGCTTGTGTTAAGACCTTATCCTCTACCAAACAAACAAGCAAAAAGGTGCAGAATCCATAAGTGAATTCTTATGTATTGATCCTCGCAATACTGTGAAGATTTTCTTTCTAAATATTTCTCATTTTTATTTCATCCTTTCTGTATTTTTTTCTGCCTTAGGGATTTTTTTTTAATAGTAACTTAAGATTTTCAAGACTCTAGTATTATCAGCTTACATCATTTTGAGTCTGATACCATAAATAGGTCAGTTCTGAATTTTGATGGATTGCATGCCTTGGAGTGGTGCGTGTGTACTGGCAGTTAGTATATGTGTCTATATGTAACTTGTTCTCAAAATTATGAGTATGTACAGTAACCTGGCATCCTTTGAGGAGGATATGGGTTAATTTTGAGGGTGAATAAAGGAATTTCTGTTTAACAAAAAGATACATAATTTTTTTTGGTGAAATGAGATTGAACCTAGGGCCTTCCTTATACATGCAAGGCGAGTGCTCTACTACTGAGCCATATCCCAACCACTGTTATCAGTTTAATGGTAAGTTCTTTGAATGTTTTCCATTGTGTCTGTACCAATATTTGAAACGAATGCTTTTATGTTTGCAGCAGCAGATTTTAGTTTGTTTGACTGGTTTGTTAAAGAACTTACACTGTAGATTTGATATATGTATGTTTCAGTATTTGTAAGATTATTTTTATTTTCCCAAAGCCCCTGTTTAATGTCATCTAAGTAAAGAAGTAGCAATTCAGTATTTCAGACCTCAGTGTATTTAGTTTGCTTTCATTCCCCCAAAAAAGTGCTATGTGGTACTATTCCTCCTGTCCAAGCATCATTTGTTCATTCAAAAGATATTTTGAGCACTTACATATGTAGTCAGCACGGTGATAGCTCCATGAACAAACCAGTCAAAGATTGTTACCCTCTTGAAAATGTTTTAGAATATGAAAATAATTGCTAGGGCTCGCTGATGTCTCCATTTTTCTGTTCCTGCTGGGCATCTAGACTGCTTTTCACATCTCCTTCTCCAACTTTATATGGGTGGAACTATTTGACTAGTTCTCACCAGTGGACTGTGAACAGATGTGTGTCTTTCCCCAGGACAGTTAATGATAAAGTGTCTTCTCTGCCCTCTGCTTCCTCACTTCAGGGGATGCCATTAGGCCTCAGCAGAAAGTTAAACTCTGAAATAAAAAGAAACTGGACCTATCATGAATGGGTAGAGAGGAGCATATGCCAACCCATTTGCTTGAGATGAGGGCATGCTAAGAACTGTGTTCCCATTGCTGTTGAGGCTGAAACAGGAGGATTGACGGTTCAAGCCTACCTTGAGTAACTTAGCAAGAGCCTGTCTCAAAATGAAATTTAAAAGGCCTGGGGATACAGCTCAGTGGTAGAGAACTTGCCCGATATTTACAAGTGGGTTCATTTTCCACATACACACATACACCAAAACAAACAGAAAACCCCTTGTTTTAAATAAAGTTTTTATTTTTTAGTGCTTAGTACTAGGAGTGGATCACAAGTAAAAAATTAAAAGTGTGTGGTGTTGACTTGACATCCAGGAGTACACCAATGAGCAGATAAATGAAATGATGGAGTAGAAAGAGAAATCATGTGATACAGCCATAACCAAATCCATAAATCTGTCATTAGGGGTACTTGAAAGTAGTCTCATACCAACTGAGCCCAGTGTTGGAAAGGATTACAGTGTGACTCTGTTGACAGTGTAAGGTATTGCAGGAAAGAGATGGGTTCGGAAAGCATGGGCTGGTTTGTAAGCAAAGAGTAAAAGAAATTAGAGAAAACTCTGACAACTGGGGCAGTATAAGGAGAAAGAGGCTGTCTTTGGATGCTATCAAGTAAGAGATGAGTATATTTACAAAGCCTAGTAGACATACTCAGTTGAAAAGACAAGATTAAGGGCCATCTATAGAGCTTCTGTTTGTAGGGTTGAGGTCCATGAAATCTGCGTGAAGACCATTCTCAAATTCCCCAAGTGATTCCGTTGCACAGACAAAGTCAGGACCTTGTTTCGTGTGGCTTTCTTGGTGGCTCCTGTTAGTTGAAAGTGAAAGACATGTGAAAACTAAGTCAGGCTTGAGAGTGAAGTCCAGGAAAGAACTGTTGTTTCTGGCACACAGAACAAACAGGGAAGAAGTAGATCAAAGGACCACTGTGTTCCTAGGGAATCATTTGGCAAAGAACCCGTGAGCCTGGACTGAAAAGACCTTTTATTGTTTGAGCTAGACAATCACTTTAGAAAACCCAGAAGTTGCTCTAATGCCAGTGAAGGGCAGGGATGAGTACATTATGAAGGCTGTGTATCCTCAAAAGAGGGCATGCCATAGCACACTTGGCCACAGGGGATATTGGGTAAGAAGAGACTTACAGCCAGGTGTGGTGGTGCAAAGCTCTAATCCCAGCACCGGGGAGGTAGAATAGTGAGTTTGAGGCCAGTCTGGTCTACATGATACCTTGTCAAAACAAAGAAACCAAAACTGGCAAGAAAGAAAAAGACCAAGCACAAAGATCCTGTTTCTGTCCCCCAGTGTATCTTGGGAGTAGGGGAAAGTACAGGTAACCCCCTTTCAGGTCATAGATAGCATTACTAGGAGTTGCATACAGTCTTGAGGAAGACTGCACCATACACACGGTCTTACCTGCACTGACTAAATGGATGGCAGACCTTCTTTCCTGTGTCTGCCATGGGAGTGGTTGACTGTGTTGAGATACTTGGTGATCATGGTGCTCACTAAACCATGTTTTCCTTTCTACCCAGGCTTATAACACATTATATAACTCATTAATCAGGCCCACGTGGCCAGTCTTCTCTAGTGAGTAGTACATCTTAGGCCAGGCAGTTTAAGTAGGTCTGCCACCTCCATCTTCATTGTCTTTATCGTCTCCTGCTACCCATTGGCCTAACAGAAATGTCTCCAAAGGAACTAGGTGAGGCAAGAGCCCTTGATGGAAGGTGACTGAGTACCTGAATGGATGGAGCCCCTCTGCCAGGCTGCCTAGGACTGGGACATGAGGAAGAAATGAAGATGCTAAATCAGGAGAATAGGGTTGAGATTAGAGACTGGATACAGACGTCACAGGGGCTTTGCTTGGAAAGAGGAGCAAAGACTGATGCTTTCTGGGGAAGGAGCAGGAGTGCTCGGTCTGAAGGACCTGGGGCAGGAGTGCCCTGCCGAATCACAGAGCAGCAAGGGAGCCAGCGAGGCTGAGTAGCATGAGCTGTGGAAGAACTGCAGAAGCGGCCAGGACATGAGCTAGGCTCCTCCGGTCGGCCGTTGTCAGGACTTGTGAGGGAAATGAGAGTCTTGGTAGAACTTGGGGTAACAAAACATGATTTCATTCATGCTTTAAAATGATCAGTCTGGGTGCTGAGTAAGAAGTAAATGAGAGGCATAGAGACTACGTATGAAAGATTATTATGCTAATTATATTAGCTACTTCCCTCATTGCTATGGCAAAATATCTAACAGGGCAACTTAGGAGAACGAGGATTTATTTCATCTGATGGTTCAGGGAATCCAGTCCATCATGGCAGGGAAGCTCTGGTGGCAGGAAGCTCCTTGCTTCCGCCTGTACAGATCGGGAAACAGAGAAAAAGGGATGCTCATACTTAGCTGACTTTCTCCGTTTTCCCTTGTTTATTCAGTGAGACACCCCAGCCTATGAAATAGTGCTGCCCATATTCAGGGTGTGTGTTTGTGTGCACACGTGTGTATATGTGTGTATGTGTATTCATGTGTGCACACAGGCATGTGTTTCTGTAGTTTGAACTCAGGGCCTCATATGCCAGGCAAGCATTTTACTAGTGAGTTATATTCTAGCCAAGAAATGACAAAAGAGACTGAATTAGGATAAGTTATAAATCAGCATAATGGACTGTATGGGACCAAGGAGAGGAGTTGAGGAATGCTGACTGTCCTGAGTCACTTGCATGGTAGAATTGTTATTAGCCAAAGAAGGCAAAGGCTGTGGGTGGTGCATACCTAGGTCTTTGAATCAAATGTTCAGTTCTGTTTTTTGAGGCAGAATCTCTTTCTGAATCCCCAAGCATGCCTGGAACTCAGGAATCCACCCTACTGAATGCTATGGTTAAAGGCATAAGTGATTATATCCAGCTCAACAGTTCTTCTGTTTCAGCCATGTTACATTAAAGTAGCTGTGTGTTTGGAGTCGTTGAGCAGGCCACTGGACATGAGTCTAGAGCATAAGAGAGAGTCAGAGATAGATTTATACTTGATGTGTATATTTAAAGCTACAGTAACGGATCACGTTAAGTGAATGAATGATCAACCCTGTCAAGTGTTTAGCAGTCGAGTGAGCAGACAGGACTAATGCATCATCCATTAATATTTGTATTACTAACAGTTTATTTGGAAGGGTGGGGACAAAGGCCCGATTAAAGTGAGTTCAAGAAGGAAAGGCAGCTTGAGTCCTGATGCACGCCCTTAATCCCAGCACTCTGGAGGCAGAGGCAGGCGGGTCTCTAAGTTCAAGGTCAGCCTGGTCTGCATAGCGAGTGCCAGGACAGCCAGGGCTATCTAGTGAGACCTTGTCTTGAGGAAAAACAAAACACACACACAAAAAAGGGAGGAAAGGCAAGAGAGGTGGAGACGGCAAATACAGACATTTCTTGAAGTGACTATATTTCTAGCAGTAGCCTCACCTCTTTGTAGGGTTTCACTGTGTAGCAAAGCCTTCCTGCCTTAGC
>LZPO01097211.1:214852-243664 GCA_001675575.1 Neotoma lepida | reverse complement strand
CATAGATTACGTGATCACGCTGCATGCAAATTACGTGGTCACACAGTACATGGATTACATAAGACGTCAGACCCTGGGATGACTAAGCATCTTGCCAGCACATGTGAGGTCATGAGGAGTGGCCAGGAATTCTAACAGTACACCCATGATCCCAGAACTTCAGAGGCAAGGCATGAGTATCCAAAGATAAAGGACAGTCTGGGCTGTGGAGGTAGACCCTGCCTCACAAACAAAAAAAAGTAACAATTTTTGTCAAGTCTGTACCAAAGCTGAGTCAGTAGTGACACTTTACACATGACAAGAAAGCAATGGATTTGGGGATTGGGAGGAAACTGTGAACTTAGTGAGCTGCTTGTCGGTCAGCACTGGTCAGACGGGGTGTCATGGACCGCAGACATTCTTAGGGCAGGAGGACTGAGGGAGTCCAGCACAAGCTGCAGCTGCTCTGTGAGTGAGAGGGTTCGTTCATGTCTCTGGGTCACTCTCACTGCAGATGAGAAGCCAGCTCTATCAGGAGGAAGACCACTGTTCACAGGAACGCATGAGGAATGAGATCTCCGACCTCACCCAGGAACTTCACCAGAAGGAGATCACTATAGCAACTGTCATGAAGAAAGCTGCCCTTCTGGAAAGACAGCTAAAGATAGAATTAGAAATAAAAGAAAAAATGTTAACNAAGCAACAGGTATGTGTGCAGGAAAGTACTATCCAGAGCTGTCTCCTGCTCAGTGCTCATCCTAGCCCTCCTCCTGGACTGTCAAGAGCCTTGGGTGCTCAGGGTCAGTGTCTGAGACTTGGTGTCAGGGATGCTTTGAGGAGCCTCATAAAACCCTGTGCCATACCACAAAGCATCATCAAAGAAACTAAAGACAGCGCATGCAAGGGTCATCAGTCNCACGCTGACATTCTCCTGCAGCTGTCTGCCCACATCACATANACCCTGCTTCNTTCTGCAGTTATTTTCAGTAGGCCCTTTCCACTAACACTTCCCCCCACACACANACATTTAATAGATTGCCATTTGTGTTTTAAACATGAAGGCTACAGACTAAACCTCCATTCAGCACACAGCTTGTCCTCAGAGACAAGCAGAGATTTNGAGGTTCTACCATTCAGACACTTGCAAGGGACACTCATGCACACCCTCCATCCCTATTTAGTNTTTAAATTTCCCTACTCTCTTACNAATAATCAAATTCGTAGCCTGCTTTTGATAGCNTGGGCTTTATGGCCTTTTCATTCTAAATCTAGGAGCACAAAACATGAACNAAGACAATCTCTACAAGAGCAGTTAAATCATGTGTATTTACAAACACAGGAAAGAGTAGGCCTCCATCCANTCATAGGCCTTAGATTGACCGATTTGTCCCATACACAGGAAAATGTCGACAGGCCACTGCATGGGCAGAGGACTATGCAGATGGCCAGGGTGGGCAGCTGCGCATGAAGGAAACTCATTTTCATTTTCATACTGCCATGTTTCCTAGATTTTGTCAATGAACATATATTCNATAATTTACAAAAATAAATCTTTTTAAAGCAGGAGTTTTATATAGAAATTAGCCTTAGATATCTAAAAGAGCAGGCCAGGAATAGAGGCACACATCTGTCCTCCCAACCTTCAGGTAGAAATCAGGGAAAGNAAAAAGAAAGATACAAAATGAAGTCATAGGCAAGGAAACGTGGCCAAAACACCAGAAGGAACAAATTAAGCCATATACTGCNTGCTGTAAAAGTTAATCGGGCNTTAAGAAGCGTAATGAGCAGTCTCTTCAAGAAGGGGTTTTAAAATCCTGGCTTTTCTGGCTATAGTTCCTATACATGAGAAATGGAATTTCAAACTTGTTGAAAAAAAGTAAATCTTTACTTAAGTGTTTAAATCTAGCACTGCTCAAACAGGAAGAGAGGCTGGGAGAGGGAACAGGGNACCCCAACAGGCAGTTCCCTTTTGCCACCACAGGAAAGGCTTTGCACCCACAGGACAGAGCTAATGATCAAGATGACAAGTTCCACAGTGAGTTTCACATGTGCCCTTTATCTACTAATCTTTCAGGTCTCGGATATGAGATACAAAGCTGTCCGAACAGAAAACACACACCTGAAAGGAATGATGGGAGACTTGGACCCTGCACGGTACTTGGTAATTCACTGAATTCATTCCNCAAAACTGAACTCCTAGAAGGTGGTTGTCTGGCCAGGGCTGACCCTCAGTGTGGTCACTGTGCATGTGCACCAGAGCTGGGTGCTGCCTTCCCGCGGTGGCTTGCCCAGACTGGGACATTTGTTTTGGNCTCAGTTCTGATCACTTCCCAGACATACAAAGCATGCAGTTTCTTGACTTTAAATCCCCAAACCCTATATCCTAGANGGCCCAACTTTAGTGTCAACCTTACGCTCAGGAAAGCCCTCCCCACAAACCCAAATCAGAAAGATTTGGCCCATCCTTACTTGGTTCATATTTGGCTCTGACTTGTTTTGTGACTTGTCCCTTTGAACTGGATGACAAGCAGGAAGTTGGCATAGCCAACAGCTCAGGCNATCCGGTACAAAGCAAGCGTTCAGTATTGTTGACNGAATACATGAATTAGCCCCTGACTCTATCTGGTCTCACAAACAAGGTAAATGGCTCCAAGCCTCTCTTTTCTGTTGTCTGATGNGGCAGTCAATGGTTGGTTTTTAAAGAACTTTTGTTGGTTGAAATATTGAAATATTAGCATTACTTGTTATCTTTTCTTTTAGTCATTCAGAGAAAATCCTACCGTTATTTTTTTTTAACTGTTCAAGGAACAGAAAGGGTAAGATAGGAAAATTTGGGCATCATGGTTCTTTAAGCTGCATGTCCCATTAGCCATAATGTGAGCAAGTAGCCTGAGGCCTCGGCCGGCCCCTTCTGAAGCCAATGTTGTATTTCTATCATGTTGTGCACCTGTTCTCACACGAGTCCATATTCCAGCATGAAGACAGGAGAAGCACCTGGAAGCACTCTCCCTTCTTCCTTGAGCATGGCTGTGGACCCTGTGACTGCAGCACAGATGGATAAAAAGGGAAGCTTACCGGTCTCCCTACCTGCTACATTAAACACCTGCCTGTCCTCTCCGTCTTTTCATTCCCTAACAAGGGACACACAAGCTAAAGCGGCTTCCAGCTCCCAAGTGTTTGTCTGTGTTATCCCCTAGGTCACCTGAGCCCTGCTGAGGGGTTCACTCTGCTCCTAGAGGCTTTTAGCTGACCATTCCCATAGATAAGGCGGGAGATAGAGTCTCCTACAACATAGATGTGAAACTCAAGCATTGTCCAGAGCTGACCTCCAGCTGTGTGTGTGTGGACAGCAGTACAAGTCAACAAGTCCTAGGAAAATTTACACTCATCTAAACTGTACACAACTGTCTATGAATTAACCATAATGTGCATGCAGGTGACTTCAGAGCACGTTTTCCTTGCCTTAGCCTCTCCATCCCCTTCTTCCACATCCCGTGCCCATGTGCCAGGCATATACAATGACTGCTCGTCTGTATCCATCACTTTGTATATTTACACACAGTATAGTATACATATAGTATACATATAGTATACATGCATGCAAGTATGCTTGTTTGGGGATTTTATCATTTAAAAAAAGCNATAAAGGGTCACAGGGATAGAGGGGATGGCTCAGAATTTAAGAGCATTTGCTGCTCTTGTACAGATCTGATTCAATTCCCCACCCCCATATGGCAGCTCACAATTACCTGCCAAGTTCAGTTCCAGGGTATCTGATGTCATCTTCTGATGTCATCTTCTGATGTCATCTTCTGATGCCTTCAGGCTCCTGTACATATAAGGCACACATATATACACACAAAGGCACACAGAGATACATATAATTATTTTTTAAACCTAGGTTCATATACCTCTACATGTCACACTCTGTGTGTCTTATTTTTGTTTGCTCAAAAATGCCTTTCCACACCAACTGGCTCAAGCATATTCTACCCTTTATAATAGTTGTGTAATATTCCATGGTGTTGAAATATCAAAATGTATTAGACTGTTTTTCATAAGTATTTTAATCCTAGTGTATTTGACTCTGTTTTCATATTTTCACCTGGATAAATAGGTCATAAAAATCCCAACATGTACATCTTGGAGCACCTTTCTGGGGGAGGAGCCATTGGCTCATAGGATATGTGTGTTTTAATGTTAATATCATTATCATAGCTGTGCTTTTTTGTTTTTTCATCACTGTGCTTTTTTGTTGCCAGTACTATTACTACAGTAATTTTTCCAATAGCACTTTGATTTCCATTTCCCTGCCAGTAGGCAGGCATCATTTCCTGCATTAGTTGATAGTTTGTAACAATATGAATTAGATACACTTTATGCATATTTTCTCTGATGTTAGTTTTCTTTTTCTTGTCAATTTATAGAAGCATTTTCAAAGTCTGTTTTCTGCAACTTTATATTTTTGCGATACAAGAAGTTTTAAACTTTGACTTGCCAAAAATCACCCTCTCTTGATGGATATATTTGGAGCTTCCTTCTTTGGCAACAGGGTTTTCCACACATATAAATACACTTTTGTATTTTTTCAGAGCTTTTGTATTTTCCATCCAATTGTTCAATCCATTTAAACTGTACTTTGAAATGGAATGTGTAATAGCTCAGTTAAAATTTTCATGTAGACTAAGCTCAGTGCACCAGGTTCGTTCTTGTAATTTCCTGTGGATTCTATCTGGAATTGAATTTGGTTTTGTATTAACTTGAAGACAATGCCTTTATTATAATAAGATATAGCATGATTCCCCATTTCTTTATAACACATTTCCCAATAATACAATTTTCTTTGAATAGTTCCTGTTTCCTTCCTTTAAAATTATTTCCAAAGTTATTTACAATTCTTGTCACTGTTATAAATGGAATATCTTGCTTTTCCCACATCAAGCAGCTAATTGCTATTATAGAAGGAGGGTTCAAGTTATTTTATTCCTTCTAGAGCAGAGGTTCTCTAGCTTCCTAACGCTGCGACCCTTTAATACAGTTCCTTGTTTTGTGGTGACCCCAACCATAAAATCATTTCACTGCTACTTCATAACTGTAATTTTGCTATTTTTAAGAATTGTAATATAAATATCTGATATTTCCAAAGGTCTAAGACAACCCCTGTGGAAGGGTCATTTGACCTTCCGAGGGATCACAACCCACAGGTTGGGAAGTGCTGTTCTAGAAGGAACTTTGCTAATGTAGTTTAGCTCGCTGGCTCTCCCCTCTTCTCCTGTGCTCCATCATTTCTGTCATTGTCCCAATGCCCTTGCTAAGACCTCCAGGAGAGTCATGGCAGTAATTTCTGGCAAATTTTCTAGTTTCTGACTATAAATGTCACAGTTTTGAAGTTTTGTGGGGTGTAAATTTGTTTTTGATTCATGATCCTGTGTTGTTCTTTCTGCCCCATTGTGAAATGCAGCTCTAGAGCTGGCCAGGGCCTTCTCAACAGAGATGACACTGTGTGAGTCTTCCCTTTGCATTTGCTGATGTGGAGAGACTATATGGTTGACATATTTCCCATTTTCATCCAAATTTGGGTTCCTGGGATAAATCTTCCCAGTTCTAAATTAGCTTGATGTTACAGTGTGTTTGCTTAGAACAGCAGGACTCTGGGAGGAGGCTAGAAGTCCCAAACATGTCCTCAGGGCCATGATCCCTCTAAAATCTATGCAGAAGGATTCTGCACACATATAACCTCTCTCTCTCCCTCACTCCCTCCCCCTCTTTCTCGGCTGGTCTGTGACAGTCTTTGGTGTTCCTGGGCAGAAAAGTGCCTCACACCAGTGCTTTGCCTCAGTGTGCTGTGGTTCCTATGTCTCACTCATCCCATGATTCTCAGGACTCAGGCTTTCCTTTGCCTTTTGATGGGGCATTCACTTCGGGTCCACTGCCTCTGTGAAGACCCTGTTTTGACTAGGGGTTAGGACATCAACAGGCTTTTGTAGGGAGCCACAGTTCAACCCAGAGTAGTCATACTCTGGGTCGGTGNGATGATACTTTTTTTTAAAGTGAGGTTTGTCCTTGGCTCTTTGTACTTGTTTTTAGGCACACACTGGAGGTTCCTGGCTCTGGGGCATCTAGAAGCAGTTAAATAATAAATACTGGCCTTAGTTACCAAAAGGTGGAACAAACAATCAGAGCAGCCTGGACATGAAGGAGCTCCCTTTGTCTCTTTCTCTTGGCTTATTCAAATCTCTTTATTTTTCCTAAGGTCATTTGGATAATTTGTATCTTTTTAGGAAATATGCTCATTTCAGTTTGTTTCCTTATTACTGAAGTTACTCAAAGCCACCAACTTNATTCATCTCCCATATTCCAAGTGTTATTGTTAGGTTTTCTTGTTTGAGACAGGTCAAACTATTTATCCAAGTCTGGCCTTGAACTCCTACATCAGCCTCCTGTGTGTCAGAGTTCCAGATGTGAACTGCTGTGCCCAGTTCTGGTTCTAGTTTCCTTTCTTACTCTTGGGCTTGGGTAGCTGAATACATTCTCTTCCATTCGTTTTAATTATGACTCACAAGTTTATTTTACTGACATGCAAAAATAATGGCTTGGAGGGTACTATTCATTTATTTTTTAAAATTTTAACCTTTATATTTATTTTGTGTCTGATTATTTTGCCTCCATCTATATCTGTGGACCACATGTGTGCAGAGCCTGTGGACCACATATGTGCAGTGCCTGGGGACCACATGTGTATAGTGCACGTGGAGGCCTGAATAGAACATCAGATCCCCTGCCACTGGAGTTACAAATGATTGTGAGCCACTATACTGTTGATAGGAATTGAACTTGGGTCCTCTGGAAGACCAGCCAGGGNTCTTAACTGCTGAGCCCTCTCTTTAGGCCTCTATTCAATTTATNATTAGAGTTAATCAATTTCTTATTCCTTGTTTATTTTACTTTGTTACTTTTCAAATTTTATGAAATGAAGAAAACTCTACTCCTATGTATTAAAATTCTGTAAGTACAAAAAAATCCCATAATCAAATAATTATTTCAGCAATTATTAGAATATATAAATATAAAATTGAATGATTAGAGCTGAAATTTCACCCTAGGTATAAAGAAACAAAATGTATATATCATTATTTTCAGCCTCCTAACATTTGCAATATTTGAGTAATATTAAAATAGTGGTTGTTTTTTCTTTTTCTGTTTTTTACCCACATGTATGTCTGTGTACTGCATGCATGCATTGCCTGCAGAAGTCAGAGGGTGTCTGATCCCCTGGAACTGGAGTTAAGATTAGGGATAGTTATGAGTTGCCACGTTCATACTGGGAACCAAAACTGGATCCTTTGCAAGAGCAAGTGCTCTCAACCACTGAGCTATCANGCCAGCCCCAGAATTTCCTTTCTAGACAGGAAATTACTGATCTTGAGATTGGTCCTATCTAAATAAATACAGAGTTGACAATGTTCCTGGTTGCCTAATTCTGAAGCTGCTTGCTTCATTCCATTGAGGAGAAGAAAGTTGATCAAAGATGCCTGGGCAGCGGTGGGAAAGCCCTTTGTGGGCAGCTTCCTCTGGCTGTGGAGAAGGACTGACTGGGTCAGCNAGTCAGAGTGGCTAAATTTCCCCAGGTCTCAGTGAGCTGCTTAGATGCCCTCCTGAGTCTTCACCCAGAATTCAACCCTTCCTCTGCATTTTCTAAACTGTTATAGTATGCAAGAAAACAGTAAGTAGATGTAGACTTTGACGCAAAACAAAACAAGTAAACATTTTAATAGCTCATATGTACATATTGCATAAGTGTATTTATAAGCTTATTTTCAGTGTTGATATTAATTCATGGTACGAATGATTATCAATATGCAGCTATTCAAAAACNTGAGAAAGTTGGGAATGACGTTGAGTGTTATTTTATGTGAATGGTTCTCAAAGCTTGGGAGTCTAGGGACTTCAAAAAGAAATATCTAAGTTCCAATCATTTAGTTTTCTAGGCCTTGAATCCCAAATATTTGGAATTTCAAAGGCGATGGGTTGCTGAAGCCAAGCATTTTGTGCTAAAGTATTGCCTTTCTGATCCCAGAGAACCATTGTCCCTTCAGCCACAATGCAGCTTGGGATGGGCAATTCACAGGACTGGAAGGACGGAGGCAGAGAGAGTCACAGCCTTCCCACAACTTGCTGTGTGAGAATAGAGTCTATCCTACAAAGCTTTAAGAGAAGAAGAATACACACACACACACACACACACACACACACACACACACACCCCTGCCCTGGAAACTCCCTACAGTATTTAATTAAAACAGCCTGAGAAATCCCTAAGCCTCTTGTTTAAGCCATTCATTTTGTAATTTTAAATGTATTTCGTTTTACATTCTGGGGGCGGTGCATTAATATACCAGGTAGCAAATCTCTACTATGAAATGACATTGCGCCAACTGTGCATTGTTGGCTGAGCTTCAACTGCAAGATCAATGCAGCAAAGCAGTGCAGATTCCAATCCCAGTCCACATGGGTTCATCACGTAATTTGTTACATCACCCAGCAGTGGGGCATGAACACTTTAATCAATATGCGACATGAATAATTGGAAGAATTTATTATTTTTACTGTCTTCTCTACTTTTATAGCAAAATTAACTCAAAATAAGCTAAAGAATTGATTGTGAAATAATGAAATCATAAAACAAATAGAAGAAAGTGGAAGTAAATATTTAATAGCTCTTTTTAAAAAAAGAAAATTGGAATGTGAGGCAAAGAGGAAGGTGCAACGGAAAGATGACATTTCATTAAATTTAAACAACAAAACTCAAAGTCCTTTTCTAGAAAAAACATGCCACATATCACAATTAAAACTTTAAAAATATCTTTTTAAAAANCACACACACCATACTTTCACCAACTGGAGAAACATTGGATTGCTGCCTCTAGTGTTAAAAAATATTCCAATATTAGTAAGCAGAAATTCCTAAGTGGGAAAATGACCAAGGAATACAAGGAGCAACTGAGAACACATAAAGTGAAAATTAACAAAAGAACAGGAAAATATATTCAACTTCAGTGATAAAGGCTGCTGTTTATTTACCATTAGCAAATCTAACAAAATAGTGAGTGTAATAAATAAGACAATTAGTCTATTGTTGGTGGGAATTTATGAAATTCTTTTAAGGATTTATTTTTATTTTTATTTGTGTGTGTGTGTGTGTGTGTGTGTGTGTGTGTGTGTATGTGTGTGTGTGTGCCTCATGTGTTCCCATGCCCTTGGAGACCAGAAAAGGGAATCAGATGCCCTGGAGTTGCAGTTACAGGAGGTTGTGAGATGCCCAATGTGGGTGCTGGGAACTGAACGCTGGTCCTTTGGACAAGCAGAAAGTGCTCGTAACTTTTGAGCCATCTCTCNAGTCTGAATGTCTGAGAGTAATGAGGGGTATTAGCACTTCCCAGTGAGGTCCTTCAAAGACATCCATTCAGTTTATTCTCATGGTCTAAAAGAATGCCAGTGAAGGTCTGTGTACGAGCAAGACTCAATTTTCAAGAACAGCAGTGATTAAATAAATTTTATACCTCTTTAATGCAGCCATTAAAAGTCTTTTAAAATATATTTTAATTATTTATTAATATTAATAATTTATATCTAAAATGTTCAGGGGGAACAAAGAGTTCACAAAAACCATGGCACCTAGCTCAAACGAAAAGGCCTTCCCAACTTATTGGGTCCAAACATGTGGGAAACACATGTCATGTGTGAGGTCATTCAGTGGGGGTTTGTTTTACTCCCTAGAGTGTGGACGTCACCGACAAGGCGCATTCACGGTACACTTCGATTAACAAACTGGAATACGAGAATGAAAGGCTCCGAAGCAATCTTGCAAAGCTCCACGTCAATGGAAAAGCAGCATGGCCTAATCAGAGCAGCTATGATGAAACAGGAGCGTATACCTACCAGAGCCAGCTGAAGATGGAGACCAGTGGAGACGGGTATGCTGGCTTGGCCATCAAGAACAGACATTTAGAAATGCCTTGGGGAAAATTCATAAGTAATATAAAATGATGGCTTCTTCAGGTGTTTATATTTTATCTGGTAGTGATAACATAGGAGTCTGGGCACACGATCTCATAAGAAGTACACATTGGCAATAGCTGCCCAAATATAATAGTGAGCTGGGCAGAGAATTTTAGTTTGCCAGTTGCTTCAGAACACTGTGCAAGAAGACATGCTGTACAATAAACAAGTAGTCTTTTTAACATTCTGAGAATAGAGAAAACTAAAATCTACTCTGTTAGATATGATGGTAAAGCAAAACATGTGACAGTGTCACTTCTGACTGTTCTCCCATGATATAGACACTTGGTGTTGTCACTCTTGCCATGGTGACCAACTTCTGGTCACATCCTCACAAAGGCCTTATGGACAGTAAGAGTAGAGTGCATGGAAGATCAATACCCACTGTCCATTTCATTCTCATGATCTCTAAAATGTCTCAGTTCACATTCCTAAGTCAATGTTAACAATGAAACATGCTGATTAACTCAATTTTAACAAAGGATTTATAGAGTCAGAAGTGTCTCTGGAGGCTGATCACCNTTTCCCCAATCTTACAAAATGCTCAGCAAAGTGATTCTTTTTCCATAGAACCTCTCAGAGCCATGAAGACGTTAGTTTACACTGTGGGTTTCTGAGAAGGGCTGTGGCATGCTGCCTTCACCAAACTTCTCTGACATGAGCCTTTCATGGTGATTAAGCAAGTCCAGGCCACACAATTGTCCTCAGAAGCTTGAGACACTTAGCATGGATGTCTCACAATGTTTTCATGGTTTCTTGTGTGTAGGGTGTTAGTGGGGGCTGTATGAGGGAATCTGTGTAATATGTGTAGTTGCATTAATGTTGGTCACTAATCACTAATATTATTAGTAGTAAATTGTATTTATAATATTAATACTTCTATAATAATTCATGGTGACTAAAATGTGTATTTTTGTGACTAGACTAATAGCTGAACCTGAGGTTTGGAGGTGATGCCAGGCCCATCTTGGTAGCTAAGCAAAACCTATGGAACAGACCAAAAGGGAGGAAAAGTCTGCTCAACACTCCTAAGCTCTAGAGCAGCACTCTCCCTTCACTACCTCAGTCCCATAGGTACCCATTTTTATCAACCTACTTTTTGTCTTGTGGATTTATTACCTTTACTCCGTACTGTCCATGCTGCTTCCTCTCTATCTGGCTGGCAACTCTGCCCTTCTTCTTCCCAGCATTCTCCCTGCCCCAAAAATCCTGCCTAGCTATGGGCCATTTAGGTTTTTATTAAACCAATCTGAGTGACATTTCTTCACAGTGTACAAAAAGATTATTCCACATTTCCCCCATTTTGTCTAAATAATAAAGGATTTAACTCTAACATAGTAAAACTATATACAATAANAACAANTATCAGGTAAGAATTACATTTACAATGTTCAGTCCATTTGTATTTGGCATATTTGGGAAAAAATACTTTGTTATTTATTCTATCTTGATGAGTCCAAAGCTCTTTACCTAATTTACATTCTACCATAACTAAAGAAAACTGTAACTATAACTACCTAGTCTTCAACTCCATCAATGACCCCAGAAGGATATATTACCTGAGTAAACAGGAAGTGCAGTGCAAGCCACTTCCAAACCTATAGAAATGACAGACATCTGGCTGCCTGGACAGTCACCCAAGGTTCCTCTGCAATGTTGGGGCATCCATTTTCAGCCTACAGGCCTAGAATATCTGACAGACTTTTTTATGAAGCAGGAATTTTTGAAGGACTGTCCCACCTTGTTTTGGCAAAGTTCAGCAGTCACTTTCCTGTGTGTCCTGCAGAATGTCTGGCAGATTTTTTTATGAAGCAAAAATTTTGAAAGACACCCCCATCTCATCTTGGCAAAGTTCTACAGTCTTTTTCCTTTGTGTCCTGTTTGTACAGTTTGTACAGCATATTGTCAGCAGTCAAGACAAGAGCAGTTTATTGCCCAAATGGCTAGTTTTTCCACATTGAAAGCAAACTCCATATGGAGTTTCTTTGATGTCCTTCATCTTCTCTGAAGTAAATTGGTGCTGCCAGGAGCATACATGTTTCATTNTCATGAAAAGCCCTATGTTAACAAAACATTTTAAATGCCATATTTTGTAGGTCTTTGAAGTGTTTGAAGACTATCTATCTAAAATATATCTCTGACCTTGAAAACATACCTAACATGACTACAAGCTTGATTGTTTTAGGTGATTATTAACCTGCATTTTTTAAAAGTCTGTAATAATAACTTTCAAGGACTAGAAATTTACATTGTATTGTTAAATGAGCTGCATAGATACAATACCTTAAACAACATATGTTCTAACAAAAATAACCTTAAATTTGAATCAATATACAAAAATCCATACCAATGTAAAATAATTGAGACTAGTGATTGTTCAAAATTAGACTCAACGATCTACCCTTTTATCTTATCATTTTTATACTATATCCCCCTTTTTTCCTTCAGAAAGAGATCCTTGAACGTGACTCCTTTGTTTAGATTTTTTCCTGACCATGACAAATAACAACTTGTAACCAAACCCCCTAAATGATGACAAATATCTATAACCCATTGAATGACCAAAAGCCATCCAGCCCACCTCTTGGGAATATGGGCATCATGTTCTCTAGACTGCTTTCTGTTGTCTGGGGGTNCTGGCATCTTTAGGAGACCCTGAGAAAATTGGGATAATGGTCAAGTTCTGAGAGAGTTAGCTGTATTATTTGTTGTCCAGTCTCTGCAATGGGAAAGTGTATGGCTTATTTGAAGTCTCACCTGAAGTAATCTGTGAGGCTGGACCATCTCAGCCAGCAGCCTTGAAGCTGTTCTGGATGCAGAACTCTGAAGAAACAGTAACAGAAGCACTCTAAGAGGCTGGATCATCTGGGCCACCCATTTTCATTGGTGTCTGGTCCCCTTGCTCTAAAAACACATAAACCTTCAAAGGTAATGTACATATTGGCATTAATACAAGTATGGAATGTGTGGTGTGCACGTCACTTAAAGATATTTTTTTTGTTTTATGTTTGAGCAGGTAAAAGACATCTGTCAACTTTCTAAGTCTGTTTGGACTGTATAATCAAACTGTAATATAAATCTCTGTCCATGTCATATGAAAGGATGGCATGTAATAATGTCATGAGGATTCTGTAGCCAACAAGATTTATCATGTCTCATCTCATCTCAGAGCTGTTCCAATGTCAAGGGATCAGCTTATAGGTCACCTGTCCTGTAGTCTTTTTNGGCTTCCTCCCCCATGTCTGTAGCCAAGATACTCAGGAGGTCTCCTCTGGTCAAATCTGATCTCTATTAACCTAGAAGGAATCCACAGTCATAACCTCTCCNTCAACGCAACACATTAACCAACTTCCATTTTGAAGTTAAAACATTGTTAAAATATAGAGGTTGGTTTAATTTTAGCACCATAATCTAATGTCTCTCAGCAGCTGTTGTTTTTTGTACATTAGCATTTAATAAATCAAAATTAACAAGACACCATATAGGATCTAGACTCCCAGTGTATTTCTCATCCTTACATGGCTTATTTTTTAATTACTTTACTCTCTCTTTCAAGACTTTATTATTTTTAAACTATTTTTTCCTATGACTGTTTATACCAATTTTTTTCCTTAAGCCTATACACATTGTTAAACACACTGTAACCTGTTTAGAGGTTTTTTTCCATCTGAACCTGCTTTACTACTTACTGTAACCTTTTCTCTCTACATGAGCAAAACCTTAAACTGCCATGTGGCTTAGCTCATGGCACACTGGTGACCCAAGCATGCAGGCAGCTGCCAGGAGACCTGTCTCTGCACCTCGACTGGCAAGAGGGACACGAGACTAGGAAGCCATGTTTGGCTCATTTTTTGTGTGTTTAGAACCTTTTTTGAAGCTTTCTCAGGTCTTATATGGATATATGTGGCCAGATATTGGGTGTCATTTGTGAATTATAAAATTATTATTAATATTAATTATTATTATTAATTTTAAAAGCTTGGCCAATAGCTTAGGCTTATTCCTAACTAGTTCTTGCAACTTAAATTAGGCCATTTTTTATCAACCAACTTTTTGTCTCATGGCTTAATTACCTTTACTCTGTACTGTCCATGCTGTTTCCTCTCCATCTGGCTGGTGACTCTGCCCTACTTCTTCCCAGCATTCTCCCTGCCCCGAAAATCTTGCCTAGCTATTGGCCATTTAGCTTTTTAGTAAACCAATCCTAGTGACATTTCTTCACAGTGTACAAAAAGATTATTACACAACAGGTGGTACTATGGTGGTATGACAGTGGGGGCACTATAATGAGGGTGCCAGGATAAGAGTACTGTGGTGGAGGTGCCGTNGTGGGGATACTGTGGTGGTGGTGGTGGTGTCATAGTTGAGAGTGCCATGGTGGGAGTGTCATAGTGGATGTGTCCTGGTGGGGATGCCGTGATGAGGGTGCCATGGTTGGGGTAATGTAGGGTAGGTGCCATAGGGGAGGTGCTGTGGTGGTGGTGCCATGGAAGGAGTGCCATGGTATGGCACAATAATGGGAGCTTCAATATAAGCATTGTGGGAAAATGAAGAGGCTTCTAGCCACAGCCAAAAGCCTGTCCTCTGATGGCTTTGTTGATCACCCCGTAGAACTGAAAACCTGTTCTAAGAGGTCATTTTCTAGTCTAGAATAAGAACCTCACAAAGCATGTCACTACTTTCTGCTGGAAGGGGTTGTCCCACTGCTGGCTGATGTCAGCGAGTCACTGAAGCCCTGGGCTCCCAGCTCCTGTGCTCACTCACTAGAGCAACTCTGGTAGCATCAGGGGAGGTGCTGCCATTACTCTGCAGTTTGTTGTTTTAAAAATATTTTTCTTGGCCCTTAATCTTACAGTGCAGGCAGTGCAGCATGTATTAAAAGTGCCCAACAAAAACAAGACAGTGGGAGACAGAGGCAGGAAGGAGTAAAAGGCTCCACGGGAGATTATCTTAATAAGCAGCCTGGACAACTGCTCCTGCTGCAGAGCCAAGCCCTGCCAGTTCCATTTGCTGAAAGTTTCATTAAATTTGTTTTAATGCCTCGTCTGATTTCAGTGTTCTTCAGTGACCTGGTTTTGAAAAGAAACAGCATTTCAAACAGTCTGAATAAATTTACTGCCATGTAAAACCCACTATAGGGAAGGGTTGTTGAGATGCAGGGACGCTCTGAGCTCAGCAGTGGAGAACCAGAAAGCAGGTAGCTCCCTGCTGATGCCAGCAGTGGAAGAGAAAGCCTTTCCTCACAGCCTAGCTCAGGGAGTCAAGTAGCAAGATCCATATGCACATAAGTGTGTATGTACATGGATGTGTGTGTTAATGCACACGTGTGTATATGTGTGTATAAATATGTGTGGTGTATTATGCNTATGTGTGTATATATGTGTATATGTGTATATGTGTATATGAATGTGTNTGTATGTGTGGTGTATATGTATCTGTGTATATGCATGTATGTACATGTGTGTATATGTGTGTATGCATCTGTGTGTATATGCATATGTGTATATGTATATACATATGTTTAATATGTGTATACATGTATGTATATGGTTCTGTGTGTAAGTTAACCAGAAAATACCCAAGTCATCTTTATGTATCAATGGGTTAAACTATTTGGAGAAGGAAAAATAAAATTGCTTCANAAAACCTCAAGGTCGCAGTCTAAGGGAATCCTCCCTGGTAAGTGAGGAAGATTCGAGGAGTCTGTGATTCAGACAATCCATTGTTCGTTCCTCACTTTTGTCTCTCACCCCTATCTGAAGGGATATCCTAATGTTAGCTCACTTGAAATCTGAAGCATTTGCAGGTGATCCAAAGTTTCTAGAATAATAATCTATTCATCACTTAAAATTTTTATGAGATTTAATGGAATTTGGTTAAGATGTTCTAAGTAGTGTGCTTTTTTAAAAAGTGTTTTGAAGTTGGGGGAGAACTTACAAGCTGATTTGAAGTACTGGGATCCAGAACTGTCAATGTATAACTAATTTTAATGACAAACCAATTTTGTAATAAATGGAGCTTGTCTTTATGTGAGAATACACATGTAAAAGTGAAGTCACAGGGGCTGCAGAGATGGTTCGGTGGTTAAGAGCACTTACTGCTCTTTGGAAGACCTGGGTTCAATTCCCAGCACCTACATCAGGTGGCTTACACAACCTCCTGTAACTCCAGTTTCAGGGGTTTGATTCCCTCTGCCCTCCACCAGCAAAGTCAGCCCACACAGGCACATACACATGAAAATAAATAATCTTTTAAAAAGTAATATTCATGGCTTAAATTCTTATATCATGAACCAAGAAGACATTAGTAATCAGAAATATTAATCATCAAGATGGCTTCATGTCTAGCTAATAAAGTTAGTGTCCAATAGGAAAAAGCCACACAATTAGCAGGTTTGTCATTGCTGCTTGCAAGGTCCCTTGTCAAGCCAAAAATAAGTTACGAAATTCTGTACTGTGGTATTAACCAGTAAGGAGTAGAACACAGCAGTCTGCTGTGTTAGCAAACTAAAGGCTCCAGGCCTGGACAGTGCAGGCCACAGAAGGGGAAGCTTCTGTGGCGTGTGAGAAGGGTGAGGCGGGGGAGGTGAGCAATAGGACATCATCCCATGGTCCAGAAGGAGGACCTGGAGAAGTGCCATGGGCCTCATGTGAGAGGCCTGCATACTTCAGACAGGACCTCACTCTGTGAGGAGTGCTGCCTCCATCCAAGCAGATGAGCCTGCCACTTTCAGCNGCCCTGGAACAGGGCCTATGGGGAAGCTAATTGAACAGTGTGACTTGTGAGTGGATATCAAAAGCCTTCTGCAATAATTTTTAAGCCCTCTTTAAATTGATAAGCGCAGCATTTTGTGCAAGGTGGTTTTATGAAGTATTTGAATAGCTATGTCCTAGAAGGGCTTTCAGCTATAAAGATGATTTAAGGCAAAGCACTTTACTTCATAATATAGTTTTTTCCTTCAATCTCAATATTTTATTGATCTTATAATATAAAAAATGTTCCTATATAAATCTTAGTAATTAACGCCATAAAGCCATCTCTATGCATTCACAGCAAAATGGATAATTGGGATAATTACTTAGATAATTTAGAAAAAATAATACTTGGTATAAAATTTCTGCGCAATTGAGATTGCACACACACACACACACACACACACACACACACACAACTTCTCAGATCACCTCTATAATTGTCTTGTTTTTTTCCACCTGGAAGTGTAGACGCTAGGCTCAGGCCAGAGATGATATGCAGGTGCATTATATGATTGTTACTGCTCAGTTTGAACTGNGAGATGTTTCATCTATTGTTCACATCATAAACCATGTTATTTCCATTTAATTTGCTCTTCTGTTTCCATGGTAATTACGGTGTGGGATAATGGGGGAAAAGATTTATCTCAAGATAAGTAAAACCAGAAAACGTTTGTTTGTTTCTCTACGCCGATCTGCAGGCACCTAGCATGATGCTTCGTGCCATTTGTATGCACACACTTGAAGTTTGCATACGAAGCAAGTCTACATGGACTGGGCTTGAGATGAGAACAGAAAAATACAGTGTGGGTTTTTAAATTGTATCAAAACATTGCTTTGAAAATGGTCAACACCTGTGGGAAATCTGGGTTATTAGTAAGGATAAATGGCTTTCAATTAAAGAGATTTTTATGTTTTCATGGTCTTTGATGACTGGATTAAATTTAAGCCCCACTTTCATGAAAGACATTTATTTAGCCAAACAGGCCAGGTGGGATAGTCTTTGGTCCAATTTTCAGTTGTGTTGTTTTGTTCCACTATTCGTTTATCTGCTCAGTGTTTTTTTACTTACATCTTCCACCCAGTATTTTAGCACAAACAATAAATTCCATAGTGTGCTTTGCATTCTTATTGTGGGGTTCAACCTCAGGAAAACTTGGACATGAGTTCAAAGTTACAAGTACCTAGCAATTTATTCTCATTTTTAAAGTAAACAATTGTTTTCAGGGTTGTGGGAGTCCAGCTCCTACCTTTTGAAGGGTTCTTAGGTGGAGGAGAGAGGAATTAAGAAATGATAGATAGAAAGAGAGACCTAGATGACGAGAAGAAAGAAACACAGGATAGCTTTGGGAGGGCCTGGGTCAATACCCTACAGCCTCATCCTTTATTGAAAAGGGCCTTTTATAATATGCCAAGAGGAGAGGCAAAAGACCTCCCCCTTACAAGATCAAAGCACACCGTACAGCCAAGTGTAGACCCTTCCAAACACCTGGTAATCATGCCCATGGCCAAATCATCTCCTTACACAGCCCTACTGGGTAAAGCAAGCTCAGATTCTCTGGCCCTGAGTAAGTTCTTACTAGGAAGCTCTGTGGGCTCCCACACAGGGTTGACCATATGGTACTAGATAACCAATTGGTGTGCTCTTCCCTGGGGAAGACTATTTCTCCCTCTCAGCATTCCTTAGTTGCCTGTAGTTCTTTGTGCAGAGTTGAGGCACTTTGCCATGTCCATTGGTATTGGCCTTGTTCAGTTCACATTTGGGCAGTCACAATGGTGAGACTTGGTAAATGTAATTTCTGACATTCCTAGGNGGGACAGTCTCAGAGAAAACTTGATCCTCTGGCTNTTACAATCTTTCTGCTCCATCTTCTGCAGTGTTCTCTGAGTCTTAAATTCAGGAGCTGTATTGTAGATGTATCTCCTGGGGCTGGGCTCCACAACTCTACATTTTGATTAGTTATGATTTTCTGTAATGGCTTCTCTCTGTTGCAAATAGAAGTTTCCTTCCTGAGGGGTAAGGACTATGCTTATCTGTGGGTTTAAGGACAAATGTTTCCAATGTAGTTGAAACTATGCTGGTTTAGTAAAATTATGGGTTCTTCTCCAAGATCCATGACTTCACTAGCCTTGGATAGTTGGCTGAGTTTCTAGTACAAGGCATGACTATCCTCTTGTTGAGTGTGTCTTAAGTCCAGTTAGAGAGTTGTTAGTTATAGCCAAGGCATTGCTGTACCTTTAGGGTTATAGTGCCATTCTGCTTGTTGATGTAGTTCATAGGTGTCATGGCTGTGTAAGACTGTTGATTGCTTCCCTTCTTTGGAATCTAAAGTAACATTAGACAGACTGAGCATATATATATATGCATGTAGCAATGAAAAAAGAGGCCATGAATTTGAAAGAGTAAGGAGGGGTATATAGGAGGGTTTGGGGGGAGAAAAGGGAAGGGGGGAATGCTGTAGTTATATTGTAATCTCAAAAGTAAAAAAAAATTCATACAATTAAAATAAATGATTGAATTTGGACTGGTGACTCAGAGGATATAATCCCTCACTTAGTGGGGCTGGGGCATCAGGGAAAGGCGAGGCACAGAGGCAAGAGGACTTCAAGTTCAAGGAGAGCCTGGGGAGATCCTGTCTCAGATTAAAAAAGAAAACATAAACAGAACTAGAGTGTAGCTCAGTGGTAGGGCACTCACCTAACATTCTTTGCAAGAATCTGGGCTCAATTCCCCAGGACTGGAAAGAAAAGCAGAAAAGAAAATGAATGGGTAGATAATTTAACTTTACATTTTAGTTTCTTCATCTGTGGTGATATTCACCTTGTTGGGCTTTTGAAGATCAAATGGGCATCAAGATGACCCCTGACCCTTACTGGGTGTCTAGAATGCAGCAAGCCTCATGTTCTCCGTGTTTTGCATGCATTGACCCTCCACCTGTCCTAAGAACCCTTTCTTATAAGTGAGAGGGAAAGTCAGAGAGAACAAGTGACCAAGACGCCTGGAAGGGAGCAAGTGGGAAGCAGGCTGTATGTTAGTGAATCCGAAGGAACTGGATAGTACAGAGACATGGTACCGCAGCCCCAAAGCACGTCTTGTTACAAAAGCCTGTGAAGTGCAGCAGAGAACTTAAATGTCTCTCCTCCATGGCAGTGGTGTTCAGTGTTTCAAGATTTCTGCCAAATTTGCTTCAGTTATTTAAATGGCCTAGAAATACAAAAGCACAACACAGAANTAGGAAGGCTGAGGCTACAGGACAGTAGACTGTCCTAGCAATCTTTGTGTTTTCGCCTTCATAATTCTGCATTCCAAGCTTCTAAAGGGAAGTTGAGATTACTCAGAAAAAAACATTTCTTTCAAAGAAATACCCAGACAAACTCATTAATCCAACTTGTTCTCCTTAGTTGAACATCAGGGAAATCAAAGCCTTCAGCTACAACAAACATGGCCTTTGGTGGGTTGTTGAATGAGAGTGGCCTCATATATTGGAATACTTAGTCCCCAGTTAGTGGAACTGTTTGGGAAGACTTCAGAGGTGCANTGTGGAAGGAGGTGTGTGCCAGGGGAGGAGAGAGCTTTGAGATTCCGAAGAATCATGCCATTACCAGTTAGCTCTTTGTTTTGTGGTTGTAGATCTGTCTCTTATACACATCTAGATGTGTATAAGAGACAGTACTATCATAGACTCCGACCCTTTGAAACCATAAGTCAAATTAAACTCTTTTATAAGTTGCCTTGGTCATGGTGTTTTATCACAATAATAGGGAAAAAAAAACTAGCATACTTAGGAAGACTGTTGACATCCATTTCTTCTCTTTTAGAATTAGCCAAGACTGTGAGCTGACTGGAAGCCCAACACCATCCTTACCACCTTTGCCATTTCAGAGCAAAGAAATGACAAGTCCCTTGGTTAGTGATGATGAAGTCTTCCCTCTGGTGAGTTTCTGGTAGCTCATTTTTCCTTTAAGGGTAAATTATTCAACACTGAGACCAATATAGGGAAGGACAGAAGAGCTCAAAATNTCACTTCCTTTTCTTTTGTTTGTTTTGTTGTTTTGAGATAGGGTTTCTCTGTGTAGCCCTGGCTGGCCAGGAGCTCACTATGTAGACCAGGCTGGTCTCAGAGCTCCACTTGCCCCTGCCTACAGAGTGCTGGGATTAGAGGTGTGTAGCACTTCCTCTGAAATAAGACTGCAGGATGCTCTACAAGCTATTTNACCACACCCATCTCTAGAAGGAAAAGGTAACACCCCACCAAGAATCCTGGTGATACCTTTTAGTTTTTTGTTTGTTTTCATTTTTAGAGACAGGATCTCACTTGGGCTCAGGTTGACCTAGAATTCACCATGCAGCCCAGGCTGGCTTTGAACTTGCAGCAGTCCTCCTGCCTCAGGTGCTGACCAGATAGATTTTAACATATAGTAACATGTATAAACTGAACACGGCCATGTGCTGAATCATCCCAGAGAGCATCAATGTAAGTGCTAAGGCCATGAGACAGAAAGGCAGATCACTTCCGGGGAGGAGAAAACTCTGCCCTCTCCAAAGTGTGAGGGACCCAGTGAGGTCTAACTGTAACTAAGAGGCTGCTTAGTGTCAGTGAGAGGTGCCACATCTCCTGGGTTCAGCTGGCCCAAGAGTCAATAGAAGCAAGCTAAGTAGCTCTCAATGAGAGGGCCACTGTGGTGGTATTTTATCTATGTCCCCCAATAAAATTTATCTGAGGATCAGAGGAAAAAGGTCAGCCACTAGCCTTGCAATGTTAGCACACGCCCTTAATCCTATCACCTAGCAGGCAGGGNCTGTCTGGATCTCTGTGAGTTCCAGGTCACACTAGGAACAGAGTCAAGGGTGGAGACACACACCTTTAATCCCAACATCAACCATAGAATTCTGGAGGTCTATACAGCGAGACAGGAAGTGATATAGCTAGGCTGGGAGAGCCAATGGGAGAACAGAACAGANAGGAATACAGGCGTGGAGATATAGGAAATCACACACTCTTTTGGAAGCAGCGGTGTTGATGAGGTAAGCCTGGCAGCTGTTCCTAATTCCTCTGANCTCTGTCAGATTTTCACCCTATTTCTGGCTCCATGTTTTATTTAACAAGACCATTTAGAAATTCATCTTACAGGCCACTCTGCCATTGGGTTCATACATAACATCCTCTGGGGTTGCCAAGGACAGAAAATGGGACAGGGAANGTTGTCCATCTGCTGGATGCTCTGTGTCATCCTGGGCTCACAGCAGGGAGCAGTCTACAGAGTATGCAGGCTCCTGCTGTAGGAGACACAGCCTCACTCTGGTCTTAAACATCTGCAACATGACTTTCTCCCTGAGGCTTATGAAATGCACAAGGCATTCTCTCTGCTGGAGACTTCTTCTAGAACAGGATTTACCACTCATTTGACCCCAGTGGCAGGATTTCTAACCTATTCTGAACCCACCATGGAACTCTCCTTTGTTCTAGCCTTGCCAGCCTTCTGTGCTGCCCGGAAATGGCATCAGGTTGCTCTCTCCAAAAGCACAGAACTTCGGTGCACATTAACTTATGCTCTACGTGGATATCTTTGCTTGCCCCACACAACTTAAACGCCTGCCAAGCCCCTGAATCTTGCTTGGGGCTTTGTTTCACCCCTGGAGTACGTACAAATTTTCAAGCCTTGGATTCTTCAGCTTCACTAACTTGATGCTTGTGTTAGTACACAGGCATGGTCTTTTGGGTGTCCCAATGGGCAAAGTCCATTGGAATTCACTACGACACATCATTAGCACAGGCTGGGGCAAAGCTGGCGTTAACAGTGTCCATTCCATGCAACAACAACTGCTTCCGATTATCTTTGCCCTGGATATTTAGAAAGTGTGTTTGACCCATGAACAGCAGACACTGCATGTTCAAGGCTGTTTCCTTAGANGCTGGTGGAGAGGTTGCGCCCCAGTGCAGAAGGTACAGTTGGGATTTAACACTTGGATATGGCTACAGACCTCTGCTGTCACCTGCTGTGATCTCNAGTTTCTATAGATTGATGAACTAAACTTACAACCAGATTCACTTCTATGAAGTTTCATTCTTCATAACAAATGAAAAGTAAAAAAGAATAAAGGCGGTCAGGTCCATTGGTACGCACCAGGAATCCTAGCACTATGGAGGTAGAGATCCAAGTCATCCTCAAGTACAGAGTGAGTTACCAGCAAGCCTGGACCGCCTGAAACACTGTCTCAAAGAACAGTGAAGAGGGAGAAGGGTAGATAAAAGAACTGGAAAATTTAAGTATAATTTTTCAATAATTTTATAATGTTTAAATAAAACTGATGCCCTTTATTCCATATTTCTTTTTCTTATGTAAATACACACTAAACACATCACAAGCTGTGAAATACCACCACACCTCCNAGNCAGGTACACTGGGCACCACTCAGATTTCTTCCACTAAGCCCAACTAGTGAGGAAGGACTAGTGAGGGAAGACTAGTGAGGGAAGACTAGTGAGGGAGGACTAGTGAGGGAGGACTGCAGCACTAGTCCTATCACACACACACACACACACACACACACACGAGTGTGCACAGCCACCTCCAGAAGGATGTCTGAGGCCAGCCTAACCCTGCCTAACTCCCCTAAGCATTCAGCCCCCTCCTCAAACCTATCCTGGTTTCTGTTTCGGAATAAATCCTCTTTACCCAATCTGCTAGATCTTCACTCTAGATCTTGGACTTGCCTATGTTCTGATTACTTGCCTTGTGAGTCAGCAAAATGTGTTCTGCCTAGTTTCCCTGGTACTTAGGTCCACCCTGGATTTGCAGCTGGTCACTGCAGTTTTCCTTTCTAGAGCTCTTTAATGGTGTGCTGCCAAGATGTCTCAAATCTTGTGGGTTTCGTTAGCAGGGTCTACATTGCAAGGGGAGGAGGACTCTGCTCAAAACTGGGTACAGATGTGTATAAGAGACAGCTTTAATGGTGTGCTGCCAAGATGTCTCAAATCTTGTGGGTTTCGTTAGCAGGGTCTACATTGCAAGGGGAGGAGGACTCTGCTCAAAACTGGGTACTTTGTCAATGCTGCAGGGTTGGTTGACAGGGAGGTGCATGCCTATGACTTAAGGCTCTTCATTGGCCATGCCTCACATGTCTCCCTTCTCTCCAGTCTCCACCAGATGTGTCCTTCCCAGCTTCCGTGGCTACACAGCACTTCCTGATGGAAGAGGAGAGACGGGCCAAGGAGCTTGAGAAACTGCTCAACACACACATCGACGAGCTACAGAGACACACCGAGTTCACACTTAACAAATACACCAAGCTCAAGCACGGCAGACACATATGAGCTTTGCACCTTTTCTGTTTGCTTCCTCTCCAAAAGAAAGGGGGGAAAGCTCCAGCAAAACACTTGCAAAGCAGACTCATGAAACAGAAATCTGGTTCAGTCTCCACAAGTAAATCACTTTTCTGTAAGGCAGCTAGAAACCAGCATTTGTTCATAAAGCTGCTTGTCTCTGCATTTCCCATAACAATTGTTCTGTTAGGATAGCATAAGCATGACTAGCCCCAAAGGGTTTCTTTCCTGTCTAAGGAATAGTTTGAGATTAAAAATGAATTATTTCTGATTTTAATCATGTATGCTAAAGTCCCATTTCCTGTGTAACAANCNCTCAACTCCAAACATAAGGAAACTGAGTGCAGCTACTCTGTGCTGGGCACAAAACTCAAGGACTTCTAAAAATGAAAGATGTTTAGATAGACACATTAGACTATGTAAACACCCTAAGATTTGCTCTAGAAGCACAAGGANATGTCTTTGCTGTTTCTCCATTCACTTTTGTAGTGTCTCTGCCTTAACATCAAGAAGGATCCTGAATGTGCCCTGTGCACAGCCAGACAGCCATGCTGCCACTGAGACATAGCAAATGCAGAGAACCACATTTCCTGTCTCCTTTGTAATCACCCCTGTTTGTAATACAATAAAGGAATGCAAAATTCAGTTGTTTATAAGTGTCCAGTTTCTACAGAAGTAATAGCAAGAAAATGAACAATGAAATTCACATAACAAATACACAAAATGATAATCTGATATCTTGTTCTTTGAAAGTGGAATACACATACAAACACCTACCTGTACATCTATAACAGAGCAGTCAGAGATTATGAAGAACAGAAAACAGTAGTTTTCTTTCTGTTTAAAGAAATAGTGTCTACATACTGAAAGAGAAGCCCTATGTCCTTGGATAACAAGTGTCATTTTCATGTGAACTATATCTACTTTGGGCAGCATCACAGTCTGTGCCTCTACAGCTCCTGACATTTCAAAAGCTTTCCATGGTAGTTAAGCTACTACAGAAGTCCCACAGGCTGTGTGGCTTCAACAGGATTTCTCACAGTTTGGGAGGCTGCAAAGCCCTAGATCCAGATACCAGCTGATTAGAGTCTGATGAGAACCTAGTTCCTGGCTTGGAGACAGCCACTTTATTGCTGTATTCTCACATGAGGTGAGAAAAACAATTTCTCTCAGATCTCATAAGGATGATTGTAGGGAAAAGAGGCAGGCTAAAGATACCTGTCCCTAGCCTTGCAGCTCAGACCAGGGAAAGAAACACAGCCTGGGTTTGGAACTTGAGCCAGAGGAATGAACACTTTATCCCCAAACCCAGAACTAAGGAAACATGCCCTGACTCTGAAATC
Source organism: Neotoma lepida (assembly GCA_001675575.1). NCBI lineage: Eukaryota > Metazoa > Chordata > Mammalia > Rodentia > Cricetidae > Neotoma > Neotoma lepida. The sequence goes on along the minus strand of LZPO01097211.1, from coordinate 218,206 downwards.
AGTACCAAAGTAACACTCTTGGTCCCTAGACTCAGAGTCAGTAAAAGAAATGTGCCCTGGCCTTAGAATTAGTGTTCACAAGCCAAAAAAGGCCAGTGAAAGAAACACAGTTCGGCTCTCACATCAGGGCCATCTCTGCCCCTAGCTCACAAAACTGACCAATCCCAGGACAGGAAAAAAAAACTAGCCAATCCCTGTTGACTCCACCCCCAAGCCATCCTATATAAAAGGCCNTATCTGGGCAGTTGTGAGCTGTTTTCTCCACCCTGGTAGAGGCAGCTACTCTCCTGGACTCCTTCCCAAATAAATCTCTTTTTCAAAAGCGTTTTGGGTGTGAAGATCTTCATTCGCTGGTACATAGAAGATCTTTGCTGAGACATCCCACAGTGGACTGAGCAAAGAGGAGCTGAACAAAAGATCTTTGCTGGGACGTCCCGTGGTGGACTGAGCAAAGGAGAGCTGAGTAACATCTTAAGCCAGAGAAGCAGAGCTCTGCTAGGAAGCCCCCTTAAGTGGGGACTGAGCAAAGCTCAGCTGCAGCAGCTCTTCAGGAGAGAAGCAGGTTGGTATATCCTGCGGGGAGATCATCTCCCACCACACCAGGTATAGCCTGACTCTCCTGAACAGTCAGGATACCCNTCCCTGCTGAAGCAGTTCCAGGCCTGACTCTCCCAAGCAGTCAGAATAACTTCCCCTCCAGGGCTGGACTGTTTCTTTGCAGCCCAGCTATCAGAGCTGTTCTAAGCAGCTCAAGGTGTCCAGGACACCTACAGGGCAGAGCTGTTCTAAGCAACTCGAGGTGTCCAGGATACCTCACCCTCCAGTGCTGGACTGACTCTTTGCAGCCCCAGCTGTTAGAGCCCACAGAGTTGCAACTCTGTTGCTTACATTTTGGTGCTGAAACCCAGGATGAAGCCCATAGNCTTGCAAGTTGCTTGCAATGATAATCCATTACCTTCATGAGGCTCCACCCTCATGGGCAATGCCTTCCTAAAGCCCCTGCTCCTGATGCATCTCCTTGAAGGTTGGGAATTCAACATATAAATTTGAGGGGAGATACATTTATGCTATAAAATCCCCTCTTTAGGGGCTGGGAAGCCAGCTCAGTAGGTACCATGCTTGCCTGAGTTTGCTCTGAGTTTGGTCCCTAAAACCCATGAAAAGAAGCCAAATGTGGTGGCTGTACTTCTAACCCAGTGCTGGAGAGGCAGAGACAGACAGATCCCCTGTTCACTGGTCAGCTAGCTTAGTCTAACCAGGGAGCTCCATGCCAATGAGAAACTCTGTTTCAAAAAATATGGTAGAAGATAGCAAAGGAATGACACTGAGATTGACCTCTAGCATATGTGCTCGCATACACACAAACATACCACAGCACCATTTAAACTTAAGAATTTGATGTCAGCAAAATGAGTATCCTAGGGGCTGGCAAGGTGCCTCAGTGACAAAGAGAACTTATTGCTTAATCATGAGGACCTGAGTTCAGATCCAAGTACTGATGTAAAAAGATGGAGCATGGCCATACACACCTGTAAGCCCCATGCTNGGGCAGAGACGAGGATCACTAGGGCTTGCTGGCTGCTATCCCACTCCAGGTTCAGTGAGAGACCCTGTTTCAAGGGAATTAGATGGAGAGCATCACCCTCTGGCCTCTGCACACAAACAGGTACACCCACATCCACATACATACCTTGGCAAAACAAAACAAAAGTATCCTGTAGTAAGCAGGATATACAGAGGAAAAAGTCTGGATTTCAGATTCCTGGTTGTCATCACAATATCACTTCCTGTAAGCAGGCAGATGGGGAACAGAGATACAGTCAAGACATGAGAGAGTCTCATGCCCTTAATGTGCCCACAAAAGCCCTTTGTGAGGAAAACCACAGGATTTGTGGTACTTTNATGTTATTGACTAGTTTCTAGACTGGGCACAATGAACAGAGAACACTGGGCTAACATGCTTTAAGCCTTGAGGTAGAGCCTGCACTGCACAATGAAAATAAAAGGGAGCAAAACCCCAAGCAAATATAGAAAAAAGGCATGTCAGTGTTCTCCTTAGAAGATGGGAAGAAATTATTTAGAAATGGGGCCCATGGCCAAACTCTGAACCCATCTGATCTTGTCTACTTCCTGTACATCCCTAAAACAAACAGAAATGATTAGAAAGTTTAAACATACCTTCACCGTGTCCTAAGTCCTGGACCACTTGAGTCTCCTCAGGGTAACCTCATAGATGAACNGTGGTCACCGAAACCAAGATCTAGGATACAGCATTCTCAGACATCAGCAGTGAGGAGAGTGGGAGAGTATGTCCTGAGGACCAGTTGCTTCCATGCATAGGTGCATCAATTCATGAGCAGACTCGATTAAATCACACTTCAGCACTCCACTTAATATCAGCTTCCTTTAAACCATGGTTTTCATTGTTCTGTTTTGTTTGTTTGTTTTGGTTTGTTTGTTTCTTAACAAGAGAGAAAACTTACTTTGCTTCACATAAGATAATTAATGGGCTGGAAAGATGGCTCAGCAGTTAAAGCATTTGCTGCATGACCTGACAACCAAGGTCTAATCCTCAGAGCCACGTAAAGGTGGAAGGAGAGGTCAGACTCCAGGAAGGTGTCCTCTGACCTCCACAGGCCAACTATGGTGTGTGCAAGCCTGCACACACACCATGGATAACAGGTAATGTCAAACAACTAAGCTTCTCACTTATCCTATCAATTTGTGTTCCTTCAAGTGTGATGACCTGCTGTCTTAAGTCTATTTAGGCAACTATCGCAAAATACCTTAGACCAGATGACTTGTCAACACCAGAAGTTCACCCTTCACAGCTCCAGAGACACAGGTGCACACTGGGGACAAGGGCAGAAACCAAGGCTGTGCTCTTATCAGTCAAGGAATGCCAAAGATTGACAGCAAACCATGGCCAGCTAGGATGGAGGCCTGAACCCAGATTCTGCCTCACAGCACTCAGGGGGAGCTCATCCAGGCAACACCCTCATTTCAGATGTTCAGCCCTCAGGCCAGAGAGAATGTATTCCAGCTGTTTGAGCCACCAGTCTGTGTCACACTGTTGGGGCAGCCCCAGCAAACCAACACCCTCTATCTAGGAAAAGACAANAAGACTAATCCAATCAGAGACCACAGACAGCTGAGGCTTTGATAGGCTAGCCACTGTGAGAGCTGAGGCTTTGATAGGCTAGCCACTGTGAAAGCTGAGGCTTTGATAGGCTATCCACCTTTCCACCCTGAGAGTCTCCTTCACAAGCAGGTGTAAGCAGTGCTAAGAGGGAAATTTAGTCACTAAATACATACATTAGCAAACAGGAAAAGACTCAAATCGGCAGAATCTAG
>LZPO01097211.1:196031-213927 GCA_001675575.1 Neotoma lepida | reverse complement strand
ATACCTCCAGCTCCTTTACCGGAGACCAAGCTAGTCCTAGAGACCACAGGTAAGACATGGCCACCACCCACTAACACCCCTTAAAGCCCATCCAACAACCNCAGACTTCANCCCCTCCCCTGGGCTCCATATTCCAGCAAACAACACAAGACTTCTGCTTTACCAGAGACCAGGCAGATCTTAGGGACTCCACATAAGACATCTCCCATCTCCTGCTAACATTCCCTAAAGCCCACCCAACAGCCCCAGACTGCACCCCCTTCCCCTGAGCTCCATATCCTACCGCACAACTTTGGCAGAAAACTTTTGCTCTACTGGAGGCCAAACTGAACTAGGAATCTCAGAGACTAAGCAGGTACCCAGAACCCCAGAGGCCACACAGGTACCCGGAACCACAGAGGCAACTTTGGCACCCAAAACCCCAGAGGTCTTGCAGGCTACAAAAACCCTACTGGAGACAATCTACCAGAGCTGAAGANTTGCTAGTCACCAGAACCCCTGGCCACTTAGGCCAGAAGACCAGGAAANCAAGGAACAAAACACCCATTCAACAAAGACAAATGCAAGAATCAACACCTAGATCTATAATCATCCCAAATCCAGATGCCTAGACAACAGAATAAGAACACAATCAACAAGAGAAAGGACAATATGGTACCACCAGAGCCAAGCTACCCTATAAAAGCAAGACCTGAACATTCCAATGCAGCTGAAACACAAGAAAACGTCCTTAAAACCAACTTTATGGAGATGATAGATAGATGACCTTAAAGAGGAAATGAAAAAATTNCTTATAGAAATTGAAAAAAGACAGACAAATACTGGAGGAAAACAATAAATTCCTTAAAGAATGCCAAGAAAGCCAAAACAAACAAACAAACAAACAAACAGGTGAAGGAAACTGTTCAAGACCAGAAAATGGAAATAGAAGCAATAAGGAAAACACAAACAGGAAATTCTGTAAATGGAAATGGAAATCTGGGTAAATGACCAGGAACTATAGATGCAAGTATCACCAACAGAATACAAGAGATGGAAGAGAGAATCTCAGGTGTTGAAGATACAATAGAAGAAATAGATTCATCAGTCAAAGAAAATGTTAACTCTAAAAAATTCTTAACACAAAACATCTAGGAAATCTGGGATACTATGAAAAGACCAAACCTAAGAATAATAGGTATAAAGGNAGGAGAAGAATCCCAGCTCAAAAAACCTAAAGAATGTATTTAACAAAATCATGAAAGAAAACTTTCCTAACCCAAAGAAGAGTATGCCTATAAAGGTACAAGGACCTTACAGATAGAGTGGACTAGAAAAAAAGTCCCCTGCCACATAATAATCAAAACACTAAACATACAGAACAAAGAAAGAATATTAAAAGCTGCAAAGGAAAAACAGCCAAGTAACATATAAAGGTAGACTTATTAAAATTACAACTGACTTCTCAATGGAGACTCTAAAAGCCAGAAGGGCCTGGACAGATGTNCTGCAGACTCTGAGACCATGGATGTCAACCCAGACTACTATACCCAGCACAACTTTCAATCACCACAGATGGAGAAAATCAAGTATTTCATGACAAAGTCCAATTTAAACTATCTATACACAAATACAGTCCTACAAAAGGTACTAGAAGGAAAACTCCAACCCAAGGAGGTTAATTACACCCACAAAAACACAGGCAATAAATAACCTCACACCAGCATAATCCAAGAAGGATAACAAACACGCACGTGAGCGCGCACGCACGCGCGCACACACACACACACACACACACACTATCACCACCACCACCAACAAAGTAACAGGAATTAACCACCATTGGTCATTAATATCTCTCAATATCAATGGACTCAATTCCCCAATAAAAAGACACAGAATAACAGAATGGATATGAAAACAGGAACCTTCCTTCTGCTGCATACAAGAAACACACCTCAACATCAAAGATAGGGATTACTTNAGAGTAAAGTGTTGGAAAAAGCTGGTGTAGCCATTCTAATATCTAACAAAATAGACTTCCAATAAAAATTAATCAAAAGAGATGGAAGACATTTCNTACTCATCAAAGGAAAAATCCACCAAGAGGACATCACAATTTTTAACATCTATGCCCCAAATGCAAGGGCACCCACATTTGTATAAGAAACATTACTAATGTGATTTCTTTAAATCACACATTAACTGTGGGAGACTTTAATCCCACTCTCACCAATGGACAGATCAGACAAAAACTAAACAGAGAAATAATGGAGCTAACAGACATTATAAGCCAAATGGACCTAAAGATATCTACAGAACATTTCACCCAAACACAAAAGAATACACCTTCTTCTTCCCATCACTTCATGGAACAGTCTCTAAAATTGGCAATATACTCGGTCACAAAGCAAGTCTCAACAGATACAAGAAAATTTAAATATCCCCCTGTACCTTGTCAGACCACCATGAATTAAAGCTGGATTTCAACAACAATAGAAACAATAGAAAGCCTACAAACTCATGTGAACCAAACAACTCTCTATGGAATTACCACTGGGTCAAGGAAGAAATAAGAAAGAAATTAAAGACTTCCTAGAATTCAATGAAAATGAATGCACAATATACCCAAATATATGAGACACAATGAAAGCAGTGCTAAGAGGAAAGTTCATAGCACTAAGTGCTTCATAAAGAAACTGAAGAGATTTCATACTAGCAACCTAACAGCACACCTGAAAGCTCTAGAACAAAAAGAAGCAGACACACCCAAGAGGAGTAGATGGCAGAAAATAATCAAGCTGGGGGCTGAACAATAAAATAGAAACAAAGAGAAAAATACAAAGAGTCAATGAAACAAAGAGTTGGTTCTTTGAGAAAATCAACAAGATAGACAAACCCTTATCCAAACTAACTAAAAAGCAGAGAAACAATATTCAAATTAACAAAATATTCAACTCCACAAAAATGAAAAATTTAAAAGAAATGAACAATTTTCTCGATAGATACCACTTACTAAAGTTAATCAAGATCAGATAAACAACTTAAAATANACTTATAGCCCCTAAGGAAATAGAAGCAGTCATTAAAAGTCTCCCAACCNCNCCCCAAAAAAAATNTCAAGGCCAGATGGCCTTAGAGCAGAATTCTACCATACTTTCAAAGAAGAGCTAATATCAATACTCCTCAAATTACTCCACAAAACAGAAACAGAAAGAACATTGTCAAATTCATTTTATGATGCCACAGATACCCTGATACCCAAACCATACAAAGACTCAACAAAGAAAGAGAATTACAGACCAATCTCTTTCATGAACATTGATGCAAAAATACTTAATAAATTATTCGAAAACTGAATCCAAGAACACATCAAAAAGATCATCCACTATGATCAAGTAGGCTTCATCCCAGAGATGCAGGGATGGTTTAAAATATGAAAAATTGTCAGTGTAATCCATTACATAAACAAACTGAAAGAAAAAAATGATCATCTCATTAGATGCTGAAAAAGCCTTTAACAAAACTCCATCACTCCTTCATAATAAAAGTCTTGGAGAGATCAGGGATACAAGGAACATATCTTAATAAAGGCAATATACAGCAAGCTAACAAATTAAACAGAGAGAAAGTCAAAGCAATTCCACTAAAATCAGGAACAAGACGAGGCCATCCACTCTCTCCTTAGCTATTCAATGTAGTACTTGAAGTTCTATCTAGAGTAATACAACAACTAAAGGAGATCAAGGGGATACAAAATGGAAAGGAAGAAGTCACAGTGTCGCTATTTGAAGATATGATAGTATACATAACTGACCCAAAAAATTCTACGAGAAAACTCCTACAGCTGATAAACACTTTCAGCTAAGTGGCTGGATACAAGATAAACTCAAAAAAATCAGCAGCACTCCTATTTGCAAATGATAATGAGGCTGAGAAGGAAATCAGGGAAACAACACACTTCACAATAGTCACAAATAACTCTAACCAAGCAAGTGAAAGATCTGTGTGGCAAGAACTTTGAGTCTTTGAAGAAAGAAATTGGAGAANATATCAGAAAATGGAAAGATCTCCCATGCTCTTGGATAGGTAGGATTAACAGAGTAAAAATGGCCATCTTACCAAAAGCAATCTTACAGATTCAATGCAATCCCCATCAAAATCTTAACACAAATCTTCACAGACCTTGAAAGGACAAGTCTCAACTTAATATAAAAAAACACAAAACCCAGGATACAATTCTGTACAATAAAAGAACTTCTGGAGGTATCACCATCCCTGATGTCAAGCTGTACTATAGAGCTGTAGTAATAAAAACCACATGGTATTGGCATAAAAACAGATAGGTGGATCAATGGAACCAAACTGAAGACCCAGACATAAATCCACATGCCTAAGGACAACTGATTTTTGATAATGAAGCTAGATATACACAATGGAAAAAAGAAAGCATCTTCAACAAATGGTGCTGGCATAACTGGATGTCAGCATGTAGGAGAATGCGAATAGATCCATACCTGTCATCCTGCACAAACCCAAGTTCAAGTGGATCAAAGACCTCAACATAAATCCAGATACACTGAANGTGATAGAAGAGAAATATAGAACCTGATAGAAGGTGGGGAATAGCCTTGAACAGATGGCACAGGAGAGGAGGCATGACAGCCTTTCAACAAATGCTGGAGGGCTAGGACATCAAAAGGGAAAATGTGTACCTTATGCTAAAATTAACATTTTATGATTAATAAATAATGCAATTAATAATTGTACAAAGTAGATCATGTGACAGAACAAGCCTGTAATCCTAGAACTTGGGGATCTCAGGCAGACAGATTCTGAGAAGTTGATCAAAGTCAGCCTGAGCTACTGAGTGAAACTGTCAAAAAGCAGCAGCAACAAATGGGGGTTGGGGGATGGCTCAGTTAATAAGGGGTTTGCCATGAAAGCATGTGTTAGAATTACTAGCCACTCCCCTAGCTACATGACCACTCNTGTACTGGCAAGATGCTTAGTCATCCCAAGGCCTTATGTCCTATGTAATCCATGCACTGCATGCTCATGTAATTTGTGCACAGTGTGTTCACATAATCTATGTGCATGCGTGGTGCAGCTACATGAGGTCGTATGTGCATGCATGGGGAGGAACCTATTAAAGTGGCTCCACATATTCCTCTTTCCTCCTCCTGCACAGTGATTCCATAGGCCTATGCACATCTCTCCTGTTCCCTTCCCTTAATAAACTCTTATAGTGGGTTTTGCTGTACCTCGTGGCTTTTCTCGCAGGGTGAACAGCACCACTTAATGAATAACATTGCGCTGCTTAATAAATAACAGTATGAAGATCTGAAGTCAGATCCATGTAAAAATCAGGCATGGTCGCATGTGCCTGATATCTGCATGGAGACAGGCAGAAGCCTAGAGCTGCTGATCAGTCAGTCTAGACAGTCAGCAANCTCCAGGTTCAGTGAAAGACTCTGCTTCCCAAAATTCAGTAGAAAGAGCTAGAGGAAGACATTCAACATTGACCTTTGGCCTTTAGACATGAACAAACACACAAATATACATGCATACACCACACATACACACACGTAAACACACAAATCATGGATATAAATGTGAAGCCATAAATCTTTTAAGAAAAAAGCCTAGGATAAAAACTGTGGGATTCGCAGCTAGGCAGGGTTCTGAGATGTGACAGAAAATCAAAATGCATAGAAAGGCAAATTGGTAAGTGGGGAGCTACCAAAACCAAAAACATTTGCTCAGCTAAGGGCCCTGTTAGGAGGATGAAAAGAAAACCTACTGGGAAGTATTTGCAAATCACATAGCTGACAAGAACTAGTGTCTAGAATGTATAAAAATCTCTGCAAACTCAACAGCAAAACAGCCAACAATCCAGTTAGAATACAGTTAAGAGACGTGAAGACCCATTTCACCCCTACTTCACTGAGAAGAACCCAGGGATGGCAGATAAGCACATGGGGGAAGGCTAAGCATTAACCATTCAGGTAATGCAAATTAAATTATAATAAGAATCAAGACACTGGTATCAGAAAAGAGAAAGATGAAAAGCCTCAAACAAGCCTAGAAAGGCAGCTCATACAGCACTTGCTGCCCTTGTGACAGACCTGGGTTCAATTCCCAGGACCCACATGGAGGCCCACAACTGTAACTGCAGTCCAGGGAATCCAACACCCTCCACAGGTACCAGGTATGCATGTGGCACACATACATACATGCATGCAAAACATTCATATACATAAAAAAAATCTAAAAAATATTTTGAAAAGAAAATTCTCAAATAAGTTTTTAAAATAGCTAAAAATGAAAAAAAAAAAAGAGAAAGTCATGATGCAACAGCTGGCAATAACAGAGAAATTGAAGGGGTGTGGGAAACCCTATGAAAATCTGTAATTTATCTTAGTGGCACCAATGTCAGGCTACCCTCAGATACTCATGATAGGTGTGAGGAAGTTAATCTTGGGTGTTGGAGTTCCTGGCCACTCCCCCAGCAGTGACCTCACATGCGCATGTGCAAAGGAATCCCCTCCTCTTCCTCCCCTTGTCTTTCTTCGTCTCTTCACATGTGCGCCTGTGCTCTCTCTCATGTCTCTCTCCTTTTCTCTCTCTCTCTCCCTCTCTCTCCCTCTCCCTCCCTCTCCTCATTTCCCCCATCTCTCTTAGGCCTGGCCATACTCTTTTCTGTCCGTCCCCGCCCACCCATAAAACTCTGATACTGGGTTTTGTCAAGCCTCNTGACTTATCTCGCACAGTAACCGCAGCTCTGCAACTAACTAACATTGGGGGTATAGATAAGGGGTACATACAATCTCTGTGTTATTTCCTGCAGTTACCTATGAATCTAAAGCTATCTCAAAATAAAAGTTTACTTAAAAAAAACTATTCTTAGCCCCTATATGTTCCAACAGGTGGCGAGCTGGATGTGGTGCACAGGCTGTGGTTTATTCTGTAGAGCTCGGTGCAAACAAGAAAGAAAGGCAGTGTTCATTAAATGGTGGTGCTGGAGAAAGCTGTCCCCTGGGTATGACATGCTATTGCCCTCTTGATTGCTTAGCAGCTGTGATTACCTGCACAAGACCCACTCAAGATGAGACCCATGGATGTTCCCTCATGGACAGTGAGGGGCTCATGGGGCCTCGCCCCTTCTTGAAGACACAAACTGGTAAGTGGAAAAGAGAGGCACTTCTTCAGTGGTGTAACCACTGATAAGTTGCCCACACTCTCGTAAGTAGCTTCTCCACCACGCTCCTGTAAACAAGATTTGGAGTCTTCTGGGTCCTTGTAATCACACTAGTTTAATATGTGCACTGTGAATTCATCTCATTTCCCAGCCTTTGCATTCAGTCACTTTGACCATAATTCAGCAGAAGAAAAGTTTTTAATCATTTCAAATGTCTGTATTTAGATGCTGGAGCGATGACTCAGTGACTGAGAGTGCTTGNTGTAAAGCATGGGGACAGAAGTCGAAAGCTCAGCACTCACGTGAAAAGCTAAGCATGGCCATGCATGNCGATAGCCTGCATTGTGGAGGGAGGAAGCAGGAAAACTGCTTGGGCTTCCTGCCCCTAGCCCAGCTCACTTACATTCTCAGCAAAATGGCCACACAACCTCCGTATCCTGTCCGACAATCATCCTTAGGCCTTTGGACGATATCCTGCTCTACAGGTGTGTGGTGCTCGCNCATGGTTATAGTCCCATTCCTCAGACTGGTGGTGTCTAGTGTTTTTAACATCCTCCTTGACCATTTGGGTGGCTTNCGGGGGCGGGGGGCTTTCTACTCAGATCCTTTGTCTTCTTTGCAATTAATTCATCTATTTTCTTACTTTTGAGTTGAGTTCCCTACATATTTGGGATGTTAACCCATTATCAGATGTATAACTTGCAAATATTTTCTATCATTCTGTTTTTCAGGCTATTCATTGTTTCCTTGACTCTGCACAAGAGTTTTGCAACATCAATTTGCCTATTGTTACTCTGAGGTCCTGACTCTAAGAAAAACAAAAAACTAAACCCTCCTTGTNCAAACCNGTCATGCAGCTTCCTTGTTTCTCCACTCCCTATCTGCTGACCCTGCATGTCTGCAGAGGCTAACAGTGCCCTTTCCCTCCTGATGCACCCACCCCAGGCCAAATCAGCTGCTTACATTTCTACTTGTCTTTCAGGTACCCTTTATCACACACTCTAAGCTTTACCATGTAAATCCTAATGAAAGAGTAAAAGATAGACTTCTTATTTTCCCTTGCCACTTTCAACTTGTGCCAGCTTTTCTTAAGCCATAATCTCAGAAACATGACCAGGAACACAATTCTAAATCCAGTGCAAATTCTCTTGCTGTATTTTCTCTATTTCTCTCTTGAATATTTGAATTTCTTAATTTCTCCACAAAAAGTTCATACAAAAACAGTCTCCAATTGCCCANATTCATAAAGGCTTCTGTATTACTGTCATATGTTAACCATCACCCACCAGAATGCACATCCCATAAAAACAGGAGCCAAAAAACAGTGTTTTCTCACTGCTAGGTAACCAATACCAANAATAGGAGCTACCACAAGACTCAGCACTGGGAGCACCTGAGAAATCGAGAGCTCAACCAGAAAAGGCCAAGGGACTCTTGCTCCATCCCATCTGTTTTCAACACCCACCACAATTTAATTTTGGTTTCCAGTGAATTGACCCAGGTGACTTCCTGTGCTTTTGCTTAGTGCTTGTTGAAACTTTGAATCGTAGATTTATATTTTTCACCCAATTTGGAAATTAAGCCAATTTTTATTAATATTTCCAGGTATATGTTCTTAAGAATATACATTTCCTGTTGAGGGAACATATTGCTTATATCTATTTATCTACCAGATCAAGCTTACTAATTTTATTATTCTGATGTGAAAAATGAATCATAAAAAACTATCAAAATGAACATATCTTCCTGTGGTCCCCTCAGCAGTCATTTGCTTCGTATACGTTTGAGGCTAGGTTATCAACCCACACATCTACAGGCACATGATGATTTTTACTGCCTGACTAGTATCCGCCATCTTTCACCCCTCATGACACATCCGCCTTTTATTTGTCTCATTTGTTGCCATGGTTTTTGTTCATGTATGCTTGCCTCATCTCTCCCCATCTTCTCATTCTCCATTTTTTTGTACATTTCTGCTTTATGTATGTCTTTGTAGATGTAACTAAGTCTTTGATAATCCNATCTGGGAGGATTGTGTGAGGCAGGCCTTTTAATGTCCGCGGATTCTGAGTGCGGAGAATGAAATGGGTCAGCTGGGCTTTCAAGCAGTCAGTGACAGAGGTGGAAGCAGAAGTGTTTCAAAGTGAGGGAGTTAGCAAAAGGATTTCATAGCAAGTTTTCTTAATTTATTCCATTCTGAACCAGCTGGTAACTTGAGAACCAGGTCTAATCCCAGAAACTTAGCAGGCCTTCTGAATCAGCCAGGTGGCCAACACTGGAAGNGGAATATTCAAAAGTTGGAAAAAACNTTCTTGCTGGGAGAGTTCAAAGACAGACAACTTTTATGAAACAGTGGGGAGGAAAATGCCAAGGGAAGTAGAGAGGCTTAGCCAGGGTCTTACCAGTTTTACCAAGCATTCAGGCACTCTNTGGGATCCACAGTGCTTATGATTTAGCAGCTGAAGGGATTAAAAGCTTTTTGAAAAGGCTGTTCTTTTTCAAAGAACTGGCAGGCAGAGGAATAACACAGGGCAGCACCTGATATATACTAATGTCAAAGAAGTTTGCTGTGGAAGGCTAGATATCACACAGAAGACTTATTAGAAGAAAACAGGGTCCAGCAGAGTAGGTGCAGCAAGCCAGACAAGCACATTTACTCTTCCTAATATCAGAAATGTGAGGACAGGGACAGTCACCTTCGAGCCCTGACCACCTCCATTCTTACTGCAGGCTTTCAGGAAGGACTTAGAAGGCAACTCCCACTATTTCCTTAAGCTGAAGATACTGTATCTCGTGTCTGATGTTTGCACAGTGGTCTGTGGCAAATACCATAGAGAATACAGAATTAGTATGGCTCCTACAGAGAGAAACCACATTCCTAGTAAGAGCAGGAGACACACCACATGGGACGGCATCAAGGAACAGCTGCAGAGGATGCAGAAACACGATGGTGGACAAACCAAGACACTTCCTTCTTTCTCTCTTCTAGCAAGTAAATGATGGTATAAGACCCTCTGGGGGGCAGGGGAAGAGCCGTCTGTTTAATGTTGCCAACAACCCAAGGCAACTGTCAGCATCTCCAATTCTCAGATGAGCCTGGCTGCTGGCAGGAAGCAGGGAGGGTTGCATGCCTATCACTCTTTGAACTAGCCAGGGAGGAATTACAGGAGGCAACCTCAAAACTCATCAAACTGAGCCCTTTCTCTCCCCGGTGCAGGCTCGTAAGCAATCAGANCAGCCACACAGCACAGAGCAGGTGGAGAGGGCATGCAGGCTTCTTGGAAGCTTCTATCTTCAGAGCTGCTGGTTCCTTGAGTTCTGTGTGACATTTTTTTTACTCATATGGGGACTTTGTTGATGCAGCATTCAGAATCTCTGGGGTACCAGAGGTTGTATGAGAATCTACAGCCAGACATACCCACACAGGTGCCTGGCCAATGTCACACTGAGAGAAGACTGGGTCTAAATTCTTAGTTTGACACCCCAACAGCTGCACTGATGGGTCACTGAGGTTTTNCTTAGCCAAAGAATGGCTAAGCAGACACACAGGGTAGCATTGATTTAAAACAAACAAACACAACAAATGACACCATTTACACCCACTGCCATGATTCCTATTCCTGTTTCCAACCTGATTTCTATTCTGGAACATGCTCAGTAATGAGAACTGAACACCAAGAGTCCCACATCTCACTGCAGAAACCGCAGCATGNCTCTCTGACATGCCTAAGAAATCATTCCATTTCATCATGAAGCCAGTGAGTACCTGGTGATAACTCAAAAGCCAGTGCCTCAACTCATTACCAAGAACACCCACATGAGAGAACAATTTACCCTGAGAATTGGTAAGCTTCCACCCAACAGATCCACAGTGAACCAACATCTCATGCCCGCCAGGAGGTGGCTCAAAGCAAGATTGTATTAATCTCATAAGTCCACTTTCATTGAACCTGCCTAGTCATTGACTCTAGATCCAGTTCAAATCCACATGTCCTTCCACAGAACAAGAGGAAAACATTAAGGCAAGCAAGACTTAAAGGCATGTGATGGGCTCATCACATGTTGTATTCTGGGATCTGAGCTNCTAGGAAAGCCTGGGGAGCAGGACTGCATGTGTGTTCTGTGAGGTTCTGAACACACTGACGAGGGCAGAAATAGACTTATTGAGCTCCTATGATGTACTAGCTAGGATGCAATGCTGGTTTTGTTTTTCANTTTAGCCTCTTACCATCTCAATGGTAAAATTAACAGATGTGGAGCCCCAGAGCTCAGGTGTAGGAGCCTGAGGCTGCTCATCTGGAAAGCCAAGGGATGGGATTCACAAATTGTTTGTTNCCCCAAAACTCATGCTTTTAGGTAACTCAAGATCTATTATGTCAAAGAACCCCCAAATGTTTGCATAAGAAGCCCACAGGACAGACATTTCTCTTGATGTCTTTGGGCAAGGCTCTTCACCTGGATGATGGCTTAAGAGCATACCCCTTTAGGCACCCTGTAGGGGACACCGAACTCATCTACTAATGACACCTAAGATGCTCTCCCCAAGTGAAGCCTGTTCAAACACACCTAGGCAGTGCAGATGTGAGGGAATTCATTGAATTGCAGACTGTGGCGTCTGGAGCTGGTCCTCCAAGGTTCACCTCCTCTGCTANGTAGCTACTCAGATAGTAGCTTGAAGCTCATTNGCATGGGCTCCTTCCTCAGAATCCCAGCTTGTAAAACTGGGACCTCAAACTTCAGGATTCTGATTGCTGGNCAGAAGAATGGGATCCAAATCAGATGTCTGGGCCAGAGTGCAGACATGACAATGTGAACTGCCCCCAAGTTCAGTTACTGTTGAAGAGGAGGCTCTTTCTGGTGAAGAACAAATACACACCACTATCCCCTCTCAAGAATTGATCCAAGTAAGCCTGTCAATCACCCAGACAGGAAAACTACCTAAATATGAAGGTTAGCACAATGGTCCCTGGGCCATCGCCCACCGTCCCTTCTATTTCTCTTTTGTAGTAAACCTTTCCCATCCTCTCCAGTACACTGTGGGTCTTGTGTGAATTCTTCTGACAGAGACAACAGCTTAGTTACTGAGGATAAAATACTGAGGACACCGATATTAAGTTTCTGTGTCACCTCTATGGACTAAAGTTCCCAGAAAGAGAACTTATCACCAATCAGAAACATTCTACAANTCGGATTGATCAACTAGGACTTCAACAATCGGGAAGATGTTACAGTGTTGCTGACTCTGAGACAAACATCTTGGGCTCTCTTGGCCCCTTTGAAGAGCCATTTATTGCCCTCCTCTGTACATGACCTCACCCCCTATTAGACATATCCTTTTGAGATGTATAAAGAGGTCCCTAGCTTCCACCAACCCAAAGGCTAAAAATGTCATCAGATACATAACTGCTATAACCTGCCTACCTGATGTTCCTGCCAATGTATTTAGAAAATATCTTGATATATAACTTTCTTTGTTCTCTTATTATAAAAACNTCACAAAACTTATAAAATTTGGGATAAACTAAATCTGTATTCGGGACCATGGCTATTCATATTTGGCTCCAGAAAAAAATTATCTCCTACCCGCTTCAAGGTGAGAGCTGTGGCTTTTATGCCTCCACTGTGCACTGGTGTCTTTGGAAGCCTGCCAATGACCACACACTCCCCAGTCATGAGGAGCCTTGCACATTCTGTTCCTACTTGTGTTTGAAATCTCCTATAACAAAAGCCAAGGAAACAACAGACCTGGGCCTGCCACTGCAGTGTGACACAGTTCCCTGGACTGCTGGGCCCTGCCACTGCACTGTGACATGGTTTCCTGGACTGCCCAGCCCTTCCACTGCAGTGTGATGTGGTTTCCTGAACTGCTGGTCTCTGCCACTCCAGTGTGACATGGTTTCTGGGACTGCCNGGCCCTGCCACTGCAGTGTGACAGTTTCCTGGACTACCCAGCCTCTCTGATAAAGATGAGCACTTATATCAGATAGCTGTGTGAAAAGAAAANGTGTCAGTACAAGTGAGGTGGGGGTGCTATGATTTATGAGGCTGTGCCCCTTAGCANTACTGTCATTCAGTCCTCACACCCACCCTGAGACAGGGTACCAACCATTGTCATTGACGCCACAGGACATGGACTCAGGCTCTGGCAGCCCAGTTGGCATGAGAACTCAGGTTCACTCTAAAACCTCATTTTCTACTAGCTGTTTCATCTCCCTAAAGTGTTCTAGCAACTGTCACNGAGAAACCAAGGCACAGTGTGGTAACACAACCCCTGCAGATGGCTAAGGACTAAATGCAGAGCAGGCCACCAGGACACAGGCAGGCCTTATTCTTTTGATGGGAAGGCTGCTTTTGCCATGTTGTGAAACAGCGCGCAGGAGGACTTGGTGGGTTGGGCCAAGGTGACCTGGGTGAGGGAGACATGCCATGCAGACACAGATGGAGACACAGAGGTGGGCTGCGGCGTGGTGGAAAGTTTATTAAAGGGAGGGGAGAGAATGGAGAGGAAGAGGAAGAGGGAAAGAGAAAGAAAAAAAGGAGAGAAAAGAAGGTGGAGGTGCACACGGCCTAGTGAAGAGAAAGAAGGAAGGGAGGGGGAAGAGAAAAAAGGAGGGCGAGGGGTTTTTCTTACAGAGGGCTTTTACATAAAATGTCAGGACGCTGGGTGGCCCCAAGGGGTGGTTCAGAATGTTAACAATGTCTTCAAGACATCCACTCTGGGAGTGAAGAACCTGCCTGAGTCCATTTTAAAGGCAGAAGCCATTATGCTGTATTTTTAAAAATAAGTTTCTACTTACTGTGAGATTTGAGTTGCTCTCAGTTTCCTGGAACCTGACCTTCCCCAACCCTTGACCTTGATTTGTTTTTGAGAATACCTGTACCCTCCCTGACCCTCCCTAATTACATGGTAGGTGATCACATGATTTTTTAAAGTTTTTTTTTTTTTTTTTTTTTTTTTTATTTCTTTAGTGCCCCATTCTCTCCCTTCTGTAAAACTGCTCATGATTTTACTCCTTAAAAGGGGCCCAAGAGATGGATTCAGGACTGTTCTCTTTAACCCGACTTAGGAGGCAGTCGCTGGCCAACTCTTGGGTGCACCCCAATAAAAATCAAGCTTGCTTCAAATTCAGCTCAAATTGTGGTAGCAGTCTTATTCTCACCATTGGGATTAACAGGAGGAATAGACAGCCAGCAGCCTGGTGCCACTCTGGAAAACAGGGAATGGTTACAGGGCCTCTCCTCCCACTCCTGGTTGAGCAGGGCCTTGGGGCCAGGCACTGAGGCTCAAAACAGAACCGTGTTCCCCACACTTGAGAGCTTTTAGTCATACACTTTGTCAACCCCACACTTGACAATTGTTTTAGTAAATCTCAATACAGGGCCACTAACACTTGGGGTGGGAGGTGGCACTAAGCCACTCACCCATGTCAGCGTCTCCAGACTTCAGCTGGAGTCTTTCATTTTCTCTCCCAGAAAGGCTCTAACAGTCTCCAAACACCCAGTAACATCTGTGCTGTCAGCAAGTCATTAGCCACCCCTGATAGCAGGAAAGCCCTTCCCTCCTTGCAAATCTCTCTGTAATCAGCAGTGCTGAAGCCAAGAGACACCCGTGGAATAGTTACCAAGGATCTGACTTCCAAAGAGGCAGCTCCACCAGGCACCAGGACCTGGGAAGCCTGCTGCTGGAATAAAATGAGGCTCAGCCAATTTGCATTTAAAACTCAGTTGGAATGCCAAGAGCCTGCATCCATCAGCTAAGAACAAAAGCTAGCCTGACCTTTCACCACTAGGAATTAGGGTGTATTGCCATTTGCAAATCCAGCATCCAGCAGGAAATGCTAGCCAGCCAGAAATCATGTGTGGTCATCTGCAATGAGAACTCTCCCTTTGCTGACAGAGGTCAGTTAGCACTCATTTTGCCCCTCTNTAGACTTCCTTCTCAGCCGTATAAAGATCCAGTCAAAATACAACATTTTCCTGCAAGTGTAGACTAGCAGCAGCAAGTGAAGAAGAGGCAGAAACAGCCCCAGGAGAGGGGAAGCCGAGAAAGAAGCAAGGCCTGAGCAAGAGACACAAAAACAAGATAAATACCAGTTTAAGACTATTATCTCCTTTATTCAAAAAATAAATATTTCACTTTGAGTCAACATATGTCAAATCCCATCAAGCACAGAGAAGAAATGCTGTCCCCCTTAGTTGTGAACAGGAACAGGAAAGCATGTTGCAGGAATGGGAGAGAGGGTGGCACTGATTCCAGCAGCCTCACCCAGAGAGTCCTCCACTCCCCAGGTGCAGCTATGCATCAATTTCAGGAGAAAAAGAAACACACACACACACACACACACACACACACACACACACACACACACACACCTGTCTCTTATACACATCTAGATGTGTATAAGAGACAGCACACACGCGTGCGCTCTGCTTTGAAGTCTGAAAGGCACATGAAGTGGACCATCAGGTGTATGGCACATTCACTGATAAAATGTCCCCTATTCCCTCCCCCAAACACGTAGAGAAATTTTAGTCAAGTCAAAGACCAGAGACGACAGGGCACTCCTGNTCGGAGCTCGGCATTGTAGACATCTCTGCAGAGGAAAGCTGGAGTGGGAGTGCTCACTCGGTGACTGCCGGGCGTGTGGCCACATACACAAACACTACGATCAGGAGCACCACCACAGCCAGGGTAGGCAGCACCACTGTGGTGATCTGCTGCCGAGCCTCCTGCATGGCCTGCTTCCGTTCCTTCTTGTCCTTGGATGTCTCCTTCTTTGGCTTCCCCTTGAGCTGACGCATCTTTGCTAGAGGATGCTGGGAAGGTATGTCCAGAGAGGTCTTGGAAGAAAAGCTGCAATCCTCTGTTCAGGNAGGGACCTCTGCAAGGAGAACAACTGTGATCAGGAAGGAATGGAACAAAGGAAATAAAAGAAATCTTAGAGCTGGGGAGATGGCTCAGTGGGTAAGTGATAACACACCATACATGAGGACTTGTGTTCGGGTCCCCAGTACCCACAGATTAGTCCAGGAATGGCTGCACATACCAGTAACCCCAGCACTGGGGAACAGAGACAGGCAGCATAGTCAAAACAGTAAGCTACTGGTTTGGTGAGAGACACTGCCTCAAGGCAATAAGAGAGAGCAATAGATGAAGACACCCTACTCTTACTCTGGTTCTTTTGTTTAGCAGCAGTAAGAGAGAGCAATAGATGAAGACACCCTACTCTTACTCTGGTTCTTTTGTTTAGCAAACATTCCATTCTGGAGGGAAGCTCCTTAAGACTCAGGAAGTTCTAAGGGAGATTCATGAAGACTTTGTCAGGAAGTCCCCGAAACTGACCAGATGCACAAGGCTGCCCCATCCCAAGGCTCTATAAGCAGTAAGGACTTCTGAGGAGACCCAGATGAGCTGAACTGCCTGAAGAGACTGATTGACCCTAATTGTATCAAGTTGGCAAAATAAAATAACTCAGCACTCATAGGGAGGCACAGTGAGCAATGTGTCCCAGGGGAAGCGAAAAAGAGGAATGTTGTAGTGGGTGGTGGGGTCTTGGATGTGGAGCAGTCAACATGAGGAAGAGGTTGGATTTGCTTGCTAGAAGTCCAATGGCTAGGCCTTACTGGCACATCAGATGTGGCCAGTGAAAATCTGGCAGGGACAATGAAAAGGACTCCAAGGTCTGGAGACACTGGGTGGGCCACCAGCTGGCTAGTGCCACTATCATGAGAGAATTGACAAGAGGAAGGCCCAGTCCTGGAAAGAACACATTCTAGGGAGATGTTAAAGCTCGGTTCACACCTGCCCTTGTGTAAGGATGTCCACTGGGTGTTGCTGTGGAAATATCCACGAGACAGCTGAGAATCTGCAGCTGGCTCTGCCTACAGATCTTCAATGGGACTAGGGGCGGTCACTACAGCTAGGCAGANGGAGAAGAGGACCTGGGACTGAACCTTGCTCACACACCTGCACCCTGGAAGCTGCAGGTCAGTAGATATGGAGAAGAGAAAAAGAAACTGAAGAGAATGCTATTGCAGGGCTCAGGAAAGCCAAGGTCACTGTTGAGAAGACAACCGATATACAACAGATATAAGCTGCATCCACTAGCACCATGTCTGCTGTGGAGGATTTCAGTGGGGATGAGATGGGTTGAGACCAACAGTTCCATGTGGCTGCTGATGTCCCAAACTTTTCCTTACCTGCCTAAGTAATAGCATGTTTTGGAATGTAACTGAGCATGCTCAGTCCTTCCTTGAGAGAATTTTGCCATGAAAAAAAAAATTGGCTAAACATATTCAATCACAGCTGATGTCCATGATGGCATGATTCTCCCAAACTGTAAAGAAAGACGGTACACGTTTTGAAAAGCAAAGTGCAGACAGCTGGCTTGAAGTTCTGCTAGAAGACTCCGTGTGGCCAAAAAAGGTTTTCTGATTTTATTTTAATAATGAGGGTAACCAGAGGGTGTTTTGGGGTCTAGCAGAATGGAAGAGAATCCTCTTGCTAAAGACGGGCATGGGAAGCAGCAGAAGTGAGAACATACTTACAAGGGGGAGAGGAAAAAGCAGAGTAAAGAGCACAGGGAGGAAGCTGATGAAGAGAAACAGGATCAAGGGTCTGCCCTGGGAACACAGGAGGGCCAGGTCTACACAGGAGTCACAGGAGCAGTAAGGTTTACAATGGAGGAGACACAGGAGGGTGGGTCCACACTGGAG
>LZPO01097211.1:153356-171324 GCA_001675575.1 Neotoma lepida | reverse complement strand
AAGACCAAAAGCCAAGGTCATCCTCAGACTCATGCATATAGACACTGAATACACAGTCCTCTGCCGTATACATTCATTCATACTATCTCTCTTTCACACACACACACACACACACATTCACATTCTCACACACACATATACACACGCACACCCTGTTCAAGAAAATCTCACTAATTTTAAGACATGGAAGAGTCCTAAAAGCAAACACTAGTCTGGTGTCATGAGGGTCAGGGAATGGAGGAATGGAGCTAACACTGTGGTGGGCACTCAGATCTTCCAAAAGGTCAGAGAGAGAGGGGTGCTAACTACCACAACTGCCACTGGCAGACTTGCCTCCAAGCAAGGAAAATAAAAGCACTTTGTGTTCCACAGACATATGATCTAAGAACTAATACGATAGGAAGTCAAACTACAGGGCACCGAAGACCCATTCTTACATCCTAGAAAATGAAATACAAATTTCTATAAAAGAGCAGAAATGGGGAGACATTAAAATTTAATGATTGAAGAAAGAAGAAAAGCCAGGCCTTACAAAGCAGACTTGTATCCAAATAAAATCCTGCAAAGTGAAGGAAATCATGGCAACAAAGTACAGGGCTTTAAATCTCTTAAGATGCCAAAATCAGGCATGTCTGGAAAATAAAATTACAGGAGCCAACAAAGAGCAGTAAACTGAACAGTAAAGACAAAAGAGAAAGCTCACAGCTGCAATCCCAAGAGGCTGAGCAGTGGGACCACTGAGAGCTAGAGGCTAACCTGGGCTACAGAGTGAGTGAGACTCTGTTTCAAAAAAATAGCCAGATGATAGGTGAGTACATAAGTATGTCCACAGACAGACAGACAGAACCTAGCCAGAGAAGACAAACAGGAAAAAGAGGCAGTGAGGAGAGGACACTGGCCTCTGCTGACAGAGCTTGAGTGTGGGCTACAGCCAACCTCCACACACTGCACCCCACTGGTGGAGAAGGGAGAGGAGGAACAGAGAGAGAACATTTTCAGAGTGAAGGAGAGCAAGCCCTGAAGGGTCAGGTCCAGCTGACCTCCTGAGCAAGTACATCCCCTGGGAAACACCTGCTTACTCCAACCTAGAGCAAACGCAGCAAACTTACTCTCAAGCAGCTTACACAGCTATCTGCTAAGTCACAAAAGCAATTGGTGGAAAACAATGGCAAACTGTTGAAGCTCACTGGGCCTCAGTTTCATCTTCTGCACAGTGAGGGGTCCATCATCTCTTCCAGGATGGTGGGCAGAGACGCCACAGCATGGTGGCACTGTGAGCCCGGGTCTGGTGCAGAGCAGGCACTCCACAAGTAAGCCTGAGATTATCAGTACAGCTCCTACTTCAGAGCCAAAGCAGAATCTAGGGTTTTTTCTGGTCAACACCTAATGGAGTCCAGAGGGCTCCCCAAGGCCAGCTGTCAAGGTTTCAAGATTCATTAACATCTTAGGTGTGGAGAAGGAGTTTGAATGGGTTTGGCCAGGATCACTCATGCCCAGCTGATGAAAGCTGTCCTTGACCAAAGCCTGGATCTATGTGGCCTCTCTGGTGCCTAGCAGCCCACATCACAGAGGCACTCTGCCCAGCAGGAGACCAAAGACAGGAAAGGTTAAAGAAACAGCTGGCTTCTGGGACAACAGGATGGCTGCTTCCAGGCACCATTCCTAGCCTGTTCCCTCCCCTGGGTCAGGATCACCTAGAGATGAGCTGCCATCTATTAGCACCCCTGGCTTATGGAGCACGAGGCCGCCNCACTGCTCACGTGCTCGTTTTTTGGATGTGCGTGTATGTGTGTGNGTACGTGTGTGTGCAGAGGGCAGTGGTGAACCTCAGGTGTCTTCCTNAGTCTCTACCTTGTTTTTGATACATGATCTCTTATTTTCCATCCAGAGTTCACCACAGATATTTGCCTTTTTTATGTGGGTACCGGAATTCAAACTCATCATGATTGCATGGCAAGCACATTACCAACTGAGCCATCTCTGCAGACCTGAACTACCCTCTTGNTCTAAGGTCTAGGACTTTCCACAGACCCCGTCAGAATGGAAAGCCCACCCCATGGGTGTGGGTCAGCAGCTCAACATCCAGTAAGGATAGATATTGGGAGTCTAGTGAATAAACATAAAACTCCAAAGATTTTGACCTAGTCTATGTAACAAAGAAAGCCAATTAAATGCATCCTGGAAAAGTCAGGCAAGAAGAAAATAAAGACGATTTTAACAGAAATAATCAATTGGACTCTTCCTCTTCTTTACCTCCCCCANATAAAGGAATAGTCAGTAAGTATCTCCTTGGCATGCCAGGTGCTGCCCTCAGTGCCCTTGGACGGATATTAAGTGAACAGGAAACTTTCTTTATGGCTGTTTTAAGCACAGCCAACTTGTAAAGGTAGGAGATCATAAAGAGGCCTAAGTCTGAGGTGACCAGTGCAGATNCGAAGGCCCTGAGGTCTTCCAAAGCCTGGTTTATCTAGGTGCTGAAAGACCAGTGAGTAAGGAAGGTTGCGAGTCAGCAGAGCGGAGCTGGGAAGCAGGCACAGATTTGTGTGTGGCCTTGTAACCACACAGATTTCATACTCTGAAGTGAATGGGCTCTTCAGCGGTTCCCCTGAAGGAAGGCACTGCTCAATCTGCATTTCTAGAAAATGTGGATGTACAGGCCACACAGAACCATTCCAGCTTTTATTCTGTGGCAACATGCAAGTAGGATACTTTACACCCAGAATCATGCACCTGCTCACAAACACATTCGGCCTGCACTGGAATGCTGGCATTCCCTGTGACCCTGGGCCACCTTCTCAAGTTCCTGAGACTGCTTCACCAACTGTAAAACAGTGAGAACAATAATGGCACCACCCTCCAGGCTGTTGTTGGGGATAGATAAGTAAGTGCATATAGAGCCCTTGCCAGTCAGCTGTGGTTTATGAAACCACTTGTTACACATGAGTCTCACCAACTAAAGCAGTCCCACTACATGCACAACCTCCAACACTTTCCATTCCACCGTTTTCTTCCTGTATCTTTGAAAAGCTGATTTCAGAATCTAGTAGCAAGGGTAATGACCTAACCTGAGAGATGCTGGCTTGGAGCCAGGGGATGAGTGAGGGCAGCAGAGCCCACAGGACTTGGTGAGCACTCAGTCACTAGTGAGGGACAGGAAAGGGCAAAGACCCTCTGAAGTATCTGGAGTGGTGGTAGTATCCTTAGGTTGGGGATCTCAGAAGGAGCAGTTTCAGCCTGTGGGATCAGAGGAAGATTATATTTTCTCCCCATACCACTGTACCCTGCACAGAATGGCACCCAGCAGCAAGAGGCTAATTTTTACAATAACTAATTGATTAGGTCCTAAATATCACATTTAGACTCAATTTCTAGACTCTGCATACCCTTACGTTGTTCCTGAAGCCATTTTTACAGCAGTGGTTACATCTGTTAATCATTACCNCCCAGCTAAGGACTTGTGTCACTCCTGTCATCCTCAGCCATTCCCACTACACAGATGACACAATGACACTCAGAACAATNCCAGTGAGTAAGAGTCATGCCAGCACTCACACTGAAGCTATTTGACTCCAAAGCCAAATCCATGTGCAATTATTCTGAAATCTTAGGACCATTATCCTTGTCACAGAGACATGGAGAACACCCTGTCTGACTTGGAGACGGCACTCTCTGCTCCCCAGGACATAATTAACTCAGAAAAAGCCTTCTTTAGGCTCAGAAAAGGCCATGATTTATCAAGAGCTATCCATTTGTTTCCTACAGCTACACAGGTCAGGTCAAGCAACTCTGGGATTACAACTTGAAAGATTAACTGTGCTCACAGCACATTTTGTTTAGAAAATTAATGATATTCAGGACAGTGGATTAATTAGTGCCAGGCATTTAATAAAGCAATCCTGGAAGTTGAATTGCCCCCTCATCTCCTGTTATAGTCGCTATAAAAAAGGCAAGCCCAGGGAGTCGCCAAAGGTCACAGTGCCTGCAACTCTTGTGTGTGTAAGTCACAGAAGAAAAAAGTTCTGTTTATCTGGGGCAAAGGAAAGGATGTAGCTGAGGGAGATGAATTAGTGAAATCTGTATACTCCCTGATAAACCCTGCTCCCCACTGAACTCTTCTCTACACCAGACCTAACCCACAGACACTAGACTGCCAAGCACCAATGGTGAGCAGCCAGCATTCCACAAGACGGTACTAATTGTGCAGTTGGGGTTTTGGGAGAAAATAGGACGAGAAAAGAGAGGCTCAGTGGACACATCTACAGACAAACAATATCCCAAAACTAGACAGCCCACTCCACCAGTGTGGACAGAACATGAAGAAAGCAAAACTACTTCTTTTCCATGAGAGCGGCCTCAGCTCTCCCACCGTAACTACCCTCTCCTCCACCAAGGACCAAGGGGACCTTCGGGCCTTACTAAGCTGCAGGGTCCACCAGGGCCAGACGGAAGAGGTGGGGGTGTGTGTGTGTGTGTGTGTGTGTGTGTGTGTGTTTGTAAGAGAGAGAAAGAAAGGGTGTGTGGATGGTTGTTGGGTGTGGGTGTATAAGAGAAAGGGGAGAGAGAAAGAGAGAGAGAAAGAAAGGAGAGAGAGAGAGAGTGTGTGTGTGTGTAAGCGCTGAGAGCCCCTTGGGAAGAGAGACAAAGGCACTCACCCTCTTCTTTTCCTTTCGTGGGTCTCCCCTTCCTCTTCTAACTATATAAACAAGCTGCCCTTGGTCTCTGGATCTTTCCGCCTCAGTCTCCCAAATGCCAGGAAAACAGATATGTGCCTCCATGCCTGGCTCCCTGCTCCCTTAACTGTCTCGTGTCTGGCTTTTCTGNTTGACTTAATCACTTCTAGAGAATTCAGTGTACCAGGTACTGAGTGCCTTCCAGATAGTCCCTTCACACATGCCACATGACTACAGTAACTTCTAGAAGTCTAGAAAGCAGGGTAGTTTTTACCCTCTTCACCAGGGTCTAACCTTGGTGCGTGGCTAATGCCCACCCTGGGTCTCTAGAGTCTGCTTCTCTCCAGGTACAGACTGCTNTCTCCTCATAATCGGATACAAAGACAGACATCTGTTAAGCACTTGCAGCATGCCCAGCACTTCCCATCCATTCTCCCTCCTAANAATCCTAATGGGACACACTAATTTTAGGCATTCTTTAAACATGCCGAGAGGGCAAAAACCACTTTCCAGGCTAATTTGTCCTTGGCACAGAGTGACAAACTAGGATTCCAGCCTTGCCAACCAACTCCACACTTCCTTCTGTACCCTCCCTGAGGAACCTCACCCACGAGCAATCCTTGTGTGAGGTCACTGTAGAATCTCACCTTCATGGAGACAGGTATAACTGCCTATCTGACTTTTTCCAACTGAGGTGAGGCAAGTGTTCACTGTTACACTGTTTACTGCTAGAGGGAGTGTAACCCAGTANAGCCATTAAGGGAATAAGTATGGAGGTGTCTTAGTTACTCTTCTATTGCTGTGAAGAGACATCTTGACCAAGGCAGCTTATATAAGGGAGCATTTAATTGGGGGCTTGCAGTTTCAAAGGGTTAGTCCACAATCATCATGGGGGAGCATGGCAGCAGGCAGGCATGGTGCTGGAGCAGCAGCTGAGAGCTTACATCCTGATCCACGGGCACAGAGAGAGTGACACTGGGCCTGGTGTGGGCTTTTGAAACCTCAAAGCCCACTCTCAGTAACACACCTGCTCCAGGAAGGGCATAGTCACTCTAAGGCCATGCCTTCTAATCCTTCCCCAAGAGGTCCACTAACACAGGACCAAGTATCCAAACAAATGAGGACATGAGGGCCACTCTCATTCAAACCACCACAGGATGCTTCTCAAAAAATAAAAAATAGAACTGTTACATGGCCCAGCAATACCACTCCTGGGCACAGACCCAAAGAGTTCATNTGGGTTTTCAAGCAGCAAAATGTCACCTAAGCCATAGTTTCACCAGGAACCACAAAGCTGGCTCTGGAACATTTCTACCAAGAAAAACTGGCAAAGGTCAGGCTGCAGACAAGGACAGCATCTGTGGTTGGGTTGTACTCATTCTCTGCCCACATTCTTGTTCTTGGTAAAACCACATTTGCCTATGGAAAGGTATGAACCCAAGGTCTCTTTGCAATCTTTAAAGCCTATCTTTGCTGCATCTCTTCAGGGGTCAGGCGTGAAGCAGCAACAGTGGCTTAAGAAAGACTGGGTCAAAATGAGGCCATGGGAAAGACAAGCAAGCACGGGAACCCATGCGGAGCACACGTACACACCCTCATTCTACATCTCTAAGCAGCTGTCACAAGGTCTGTGGTCACCAGTGATCATAAGGGTGACAGCCGGGTGGGAACACAGGGATAGTACCAGAAGAACATGCAGTGCGCCTTTAAATTAACAACTACACAATTGAGTAACTTCAAAAGACAAGACTGACATTTCTGATATAAGCAAGAAACTAACACGGCAGGGACAGCTGGCCAATCAGGTAAGAGGCAGGGGAGCTGGCAGCATTCACCACGCAGGTGTTCAGGGAGGCAGGAAGTGGGATGAAAACGACTCAATTAATACACTGTGCATTCCTGTCCCGCAGATCTGGGAGATAAGCCTGAAACAGCAACGGAGGGCCAGAGAGTCACTCTGCAAACACTGAGGTTGACAGAAAAGCACGTGGAAAATATAAAATTACACAAGACTGACTCTGGCAACCTCTTCCCAACTGGAGGCCCAGGAGCAAACAAAGAAGAAAGCAAGGCACTGTGGATCACAAAAGCCACGNCTTTCTAATCAGGGGCTCTTCTAGGGAAGCTGGGGGGTGGGCCGAGTAGGGAAGCATAAGGAGAAAGAGAGGTGAGGTGTAAAAGCCAACAGCAAGGCAATGGGATCACCCTCATTTGTAACCTCCCCTAGGTGTGAGACTCAGCCAAGCTGAGACTTGACACAAACACAGCAGGCAAGACTCAGCACATGCTAGGAAAAAGCGGATGGGAGAGGTGCTGCCACACAGCCAGGAAGAGGGAAAGATACTGAATTTAAATTGAGGTAAGAAAAAACAAGGGTGACTAAGGCCAACATGTGACAGAGTAGCTTTCAGTCCTTATTGGAGAGGGGGACCCCCCCCCCAATGCTGCAGGCAGTACCATACCACTTCATCTAAAAGGAAGCAAGACACTGGCAGGGAAAAGCAGAAGGAATGTCTGAGGCAGCAGGAACCCACAGCAGATGGACAACACCCTTGTTTTACAGAAAAGATGGTAAAGAGAGTTATAAACTGACGACATGACCGCTCCACGATATGGTCAAGGGGAAGATTTTTCTTGTAGATATGAGGGAGATCAGCCAGAGACTTCTGGAAGGATCCAGAGCAGAGAGAGAAAGTANTAGACGAACATGGCTAGCAGACTGGGCCTGGCCGGGAGAGAAACAGGAGCAGAGAGGGAAGGTGGAAGACATGAGAGAAAAAGACNAAGAAAGGATCAGGAGAGTGCATAGCCAAAATAGCAGGGTTCTAAGGAGAAGGAGAAGGCGGGGAAGGGAAGCCCAGGAGCTGGAAAAGCTTAGGGGTGAGGAGTGAGAAGAGCCAGGGTGCCAGCATGGACTCTAAAAGATGTAACAGGTACTTGTGATACTGCGGGAGCCTGGAGACCAGCATACATTTGGGATGCTAATAATCACTACAAATAGCCATTTGTCCCTTCTGCCAGTGACAAAGGAAATGACTCCTTGGGGGAGGGGAACCATCTTCACAAGTTCCTGAGGAATACTGGCTTTTGTCTAACTGCCAGAATCTGAGGAAACGGAATTTCCTTTGGACCTGAAAGGGAGCTGGAGAGATCACTCAGTGGGTAAAACACTTGCCACCAAGTGTGACCAGAGTTCAGACCCCCAGAGCCCATGGAAATGCCAGGTGGGTGTGGTGGGTCCCACAAGCTGGCCAGCAAGACTAGCCATATCAGAGCCCTGCCTCAATAAGGCTGATATTGATCAGGGATGACTCCCAACATCAATCTTGGGCTTCCATATTCA
The DNA here is from genome assembly GCA_001675575.1 of Neotoma lepida. NCBI lineage: Eukaryota > Metazoa > Chordata > Mammalia > Rodentia > Cricetidae > Neotoma > Neotoma lepida. The sequence goes on along the minus strand of LZPO01097211.1, from coordinate 163,311 downwards.
TGAACCCTCACATGTATACTCACTCACACACGTGTATCCACACTCATACACACCACACACACATGCAAGTGGAAAAAGACAAGACACTAAGGTACTCACCNGATCACAGAACTGGAGCCGAGTCAGACTGGGAAAGTCTGCAGACTGAACCATTAAGCTTGACTGTAGGACAATACTGGGGGAGAGATTCTATTTCAACTAAAGCTCCAGGTAGAAACTGCCTATCATTGGCTAATTCTCAGCATGTACCGCTGTTGCCGCCTTGAGGCGCGCACACACACACACACACACACACACACACACACACAAAAGTAAGAAAACAGTGCTTATAAAGAACAGAACTATTTTAACTTCGAGAGGAAAAGTTCATGACACTCAAGCCTAAACTAAAGAACTAAGCAGACTGAGACTTGAAAACAAGGGGTGAATGCTAACACTCAGCACACAGGTCCTCAGCAGACCCTGTGGGAGTATGTGTGAGTGTCAGCCATGGCCTTGGTTCACAGCAGGGCTGTTAAGGTCAGAAAATGACCTCAGAAAGGGGTTTACCAGACCCAGANAGTTCACTTAAAGCATCACTGGGCTGGATACAAAGCCACCAGGTTCCCTTAAACTGCTACATTGTTTTAGAAACTAGAAAGCACCTGCTGTCCCAAGCAGCTTCATCAGCTTCTCCAATTCCAGCACAGCCCCACTTCCCCATCTACAGTATAAAACCAGGAAATGTCTTCACCACACACCTGCTCCACTTCAACAGCCTTTCCTTTCACAGCCACAATCAAACAACAGGTTAAGCTTCAAATTCAGTTCCAGAGTTCTGGAAGGGGCCTCCTATGGGGGAGTATGGCTCCAGCTGCACCCTGAAACCCAAAGTGAGTCATATCATCACCTTTTTTAATACTAAATATAAAACCAAGAGCAACGGGTAATGCTTACGGATGCTAGGCTCTGTGCCAAGGCTTTGGGCTTGAGCCATCTCATCTCATCTCCAATATCTCTGAGGTAGGCATGTTTTCATACCCAGCTTCAAGATGGAGGGGTTATCCAAAGTCTTATAAGAATTCAAACCCAGGTTTCTCAAGCTTCACAGCCCAAGCTTCTAATTGTCATCCACTCACCACTGTACCAGAGTGAAAACACCACCCTTTGCCCGCCAAGGCATCAATAAATGAGTCCACAAAATAAACCTGTCTCTTATACACATCTAGATGTGTATAAGAGACAGGGAGACACACAGACAGACCAGAAAGCAAAATGCCCAGGGAGGGAGGGAAGTGTAAGTGACCTAGAGAAGAACCGGTTTCTGGGGAAGATGAATGCACCCTCACATAAACAGGTGTATCCTGTTGAGTGAGTGTGGTGTGACTTCCCCACTCCTCTGTGACGGCCATACAATCATCCCCGGCTGCAGGATGCATCTTCAGGCAGACAAGGGGNGTTCAGATAATACACCTTCCTGCATGCGCTGTGCCCCATTTGAACTCCAAATTGACATATGTGAGGTGGTATTTTCCTGATCCCCACCATCTTTCTGTTTTCTTTATTCATAAAGCTAAGGCAAGATCCCCTTTCCGATCCCTTGTGGGAACACCATTCGGCAAACTGACCTGCACGTTTCTCTGGCTGTTCTTGCAGCTGTAAGGGGAAAACATAAGGAGTGCGCCCCGACAGACCAGCCAATAGGCTGGGCAGGCAGACAGATAAGTGGTAGCTGATGGACACAGGTGGGTAACAGATTTAGGGAGTCAGAGGAGGGACTGTCTTATACTGAGACACCCAGTCCTTCATCTTACTGCAAGCCGATCAGTAGAAGACTAAGCTTGCAAATGGTCTTGTTTTCAATGAATTAAGACTCAAAAGTCACCACCTCCACCACTATCTCACCAAGACCCAACCTCTAATGGAAAGAATCTTCATGTGACTCTTGGCTTATTAGCATGAGAACTTGAGGCCTCTCTGCCCTACAGGATTGTGAGCTCCTTGAATTAAGGAGAATAACTCAAGACCACATGGCAAACATATACAGCAAAACCCCAAAAACTAAACACTGTGGGTTGGTTTCCTGGCTCCCTGTACTTGTCTACACTCAAATTTATGAACACTAAAGAAGGAAGAAGGGTAAGTGCAGGGCTGGGGGGAATTCTCACTAGACGGTAGAAAATGTAAGAGTAAATCCACTAGCTGCATAGGAGATGTTTTGAGAGGAGGCCAAAGGGCTTTTACAGTGAGCTCATGATGGTTACTTAGTAAGTGACAGTGTTCAAAGTGCAGGTGACCAATATTCATGTTTAAAGACTGTTTCCAAATGCTGTTTTGCCTGGCATGTTGGCTCATATCTGTAATCCTAGCACTCAGGAGACTGAGGCATGAGGNTCACCATGAGTTCAAGGCCAGNCTAGGCTACAGAGTAAGAACCTGTGTCAAAGAATAAATAAACTGAGGTCAGCAAGATAGCTCAGCAGTCAAGAGCACTGGATGCCTTTCTGAAGGACCAAGGTTTGAGTCCCAGTACCCACATGGCAGCTTACAACTTTCTGTAACTCCAGTTTCAGGGGATCTGATGCCCTCTCCTGACCTCTGCACACACTGCACACATGTGATGCACAGACATATATGAAGGCAAAACATTCATACTTATAAAATAAAAAATATTTTAAAATAAAATAAAAATTAGTCAATTTCTCCCTTGTCATTCACTCTCCAAGTCCTGGCCTGGGCATGTCTAAGGCCATGTGGCTACCATGATTTCCTTAAACTTAGGTTCCTGGCAGCTGAAAACAAGACACCAAACCAAAAAGAACAGGTATTCTAGCCTGCACTCTATTGTGGTAATAAACACCATGACAAGAAGCAGCTTAAGGGGGAAAGGTTTATTTCACCTTATAGGTTATAGTCTGACATCCAGGGAACGCAAGGCAAAAACTCAAGGCAGGGGCTTCAAGCAGAAGCTCTGGAAGAACAGGACAGGCCACCCGCCTAGGGATGGTGCTGCAGGCGAACCAGATGGAGGAAACTCTATAGCTGAGCTTCCTTCTTCCCAGGTATGTCAAGTTGACAACCATGATTATCCACAACAAACAGGATGACTGGCCCCCAAGTCAGGGTCTCCTGGTAAAAGTCTGCAGAGTAGATCACTCCCACTCCCCTTGGGGAAAGGAGAGGGTCTCAGGTCTCAGCTAGTAGAGCAAAACTGGTCATTTTTCTAAGTTAAGCTGGTGGGAAACTAAAGACAAATAGCAACCCATGAGTTGGGGGTCTATGATTCACATACAGCCTGTCTCACCATAGCTTTTTATATATGTTATTACTGGACATTTATGGGATATGGACACAGAAAGGGTATGTAGCCAGCCCCTGTTCACAAAGCCAGGAAATTCTGGGAAGGGATGGCTGCTCCTGGTGGAGATGCTTTCTGGTCCCAGCAAACCCCAGGCAGCTTCTGAGGAGGCGTTCTCATTGACAACACAAGTCGGTGTTAAACAGACACCTCTTCAGATTTTCTTTAGGAGAAACCTTTTTTAACAACTGTTACTTTGCTTCTGTTTCAAGTCGGTAGGAGCTGCTCATAGCTGACTTGCTGTATGCTGAACATAAAAAATATTTTAGAAGAAGCTACAGCATAAAGAAAGCATGCTATCTAAGTGCTGGGTTACCATAAAACACATCTGTAAATGGAGACACACAATGGTGGCTCTGAGAACGCTGGCCAAGCCNATCCCTGGGCAGACTGCCTCCAGGTTCTACTAAGATGATCAACCTGGATCAACAATGTTCCCTTCAGGACTTTGCAAACCACTTTGAGGACAAAGCTAGAGAGCAAGATTAAGTACACAACCACCTCCAAACTCAGACTTGCTCCTCAAACCTGCGGGAAGTCAGGAAGGAAGACAGGAAAGCAGGAAGGCAGGAAGGCAGGAAAGCAGGAAGGTAGGAAGGCAGGGAGGTAGAAAGGCAGGAAGACAGGCAGGCAGGAAGNAAGGAAGACACGAAGGAAGGAAGGCAGGAAAGAAAGCAGGAAGGACTGAACAGTCTGGTCAACAGCTGGAGTACACACTGGGCTAGTGTGAAGCCAATGTCACCATCTGAACAGTGCAGGGGTCTTAACCCACATTGCCCTCACTCAGGAGGCTTAGGTGAGCAGGAAACATAGCACAGCAAGAGAAAAGTCACTGAAAGGTGAAAAAGCCACAGCCTTACACTAACTCCAGGTAACAGCACCTCTCCCACCCTACAAGCAGGTCCCCAAAACCCAGAGCCATCCTTCCTTCAAAAAAGGTCAGAACAGGTCACAAAGCCTCAACCAAGCACTCATCCCACATAGGATATCAAAACTGTTAAAACGAAAAAAAAGGCTGACTCTGACTAGCAGCCTTGTGTGGGTGTCTTCCGGCCCACTGTTCCCATACAAGAGTGTGAGCAAAGGACTATGCCACTCTGATCTCGGCAGTCATTCCTCCAATCCTCACTTTCCAAGGCGTCTGTGAGGGTTTCATGAGGGGAGCTACAGGAAAAGGTTCAGCATGCAGCATATCAACAACAGCCAGACACTGACTTAAAACAGAAGCAAGTAAATCACTACAAAAATGAACTTGATTTCTCTGAAAGCGGTTTCATGCACTTAAGGAAGATCAAGGATTTTCAGGAAACTTAGGAAAGTGGGTAGGAAGACCCCAGAAGGGTTCCACAGCCTCTGCTGGTACTCCCTAGAAGGCCTGGAGATTNNGTGTCTCCTACTCCAACATCTTCATACTATAAATACCCCCTAAAACCAACCAGAGTGCTTGCGGCCAGTCTCCTGGGCAAATGAGGCCAGCCAGATTTCCTCTGGAAATTAAACATCCATGTAACGTATCCAAACTCAGTTCAAAACACATATCCATGACCTACTTAGTCTGCCAGTACCAGATCAGTCTCAAAGCAGAAACCAAGTGGATAGTGAGATGGGGTCGCTNACTTCAGCAGAGTCTTGCATAGACCGTCCTCTGTGTCACATAAAGCATGCAGCAGAGATGACTCAAAAGTCAACTCAAGGTGCTGAGGCAGGCACCCAGCTACAAACCACTGATGCAAATAGTTGCTGAAAAGCAGAGTAGCAGAGGCATGCCAATCGCTCGTGCCCTCTGACTCTTCAGCAAAACATTTCTGTCTATATGGACCAAGGGTCATCCATCTTCTGCCAGTGCCTGTTCATGCTACTGAAGCCTTCACCCTCTTAATTGTGACTTCCCTCATGAAACCAGGGTTTCTGTGAGAGCTACCTCATCTTCCCCCAGTGTTCTTCAGTGTCTTGCACTTGGTGGGTCTACCAAGGTAAACACACACACACACACACACACAAGCACAGCTCCCAGCCACTCCCTCAAAGGGTTAGAGAACAAAGCAAGACTGAGCTACAAACAAGACAGATAGCCAGAGAATGACACTGTATACTAGTACTTTCAAGAACACAGGACTGCAAGGTGATCCTTTAAATGACAACTCACTTCAACAGGGGAAGGTGAGTCAGTACCCATAAACTAGGCATGATGGGGCACCCCTATTATCCCTGCCATTGCAGGGAGGAAGCAGGAGGATCAGAAGATCAAGGTCGTCTTCAGCTACACAGCAGGTGTGAGACTAGTCTGACATACACAAGACCCTGTCTCAAAAAGAAAATAAAGATGCAAATTTCCAAGAATACAAAATATAGAGATAACCAGGGAAATAACTTTTTAGTATTTCTCCTTTGCAAATGTATTTCTCAACAAATTTACAATGCAACATATGTACAATCTCATAGTCACAACTTATTTTTTCCCTTACTTATGAAAATGACCCCCAGAAATAAAGGACCTTTGTTCAAGGCAAGGACAGAAAGTTGTGTGAAACTTGAGAGAACATGGAGATTAGCTGAGCAACCGAAGGCACCTGCCTCCAGAAGCAGTGTGGAGGTTCAGCCAAGTCCTCCCCTCCCAGTCCTCCCTCCCAAGTACCAATGCCTAGGAAGCAAGGACCTTAGAGGTTAGACAGCAGGAGGGCTGTCATGGAATACCAGAGATGCTGGCCACGACTTCTAGGGGAGTCTGAATGTGTCAGGTTCCCAATAAGCAGAACAGATCTGCCCTCAGTGGGTTCCCACATAGGGAGATGAGGCCAAGGGCCTGCCCACACAAGAGAGAGGGGAGCAGGGAAGAGAGAGGGTCACTCTAGTCCTTTCATCCATCCTACAGGTTAAANGTGAGACAAGTACAAAAGCAGTAAGCTCGGGAGCAGCTCTCCAGCGGTGCTGCCTGCCAGTTGTTCAGGGAGCTCCAGGATGGGACTTTTGTGCCTTTGCCCATGATGGGTGGGGTTTCCAGTAATGCACTGCTTTTGAGTCATCCACGCTCTGGCAAGTAACCCTAATAATGTCTCCAGCTGAGGCCCAGGGTAGCAAGTGACTTCCCCAAAGCAGGAGGAATGAGAACAGAATTTAGTTATTAGAGTCCCAATGTGGGGACTTTGGGCTCAGATCTCACAGCATGCAATAAGCCTGGAGCCCCCAAAGCATGTCAGAGTCCACACTCAATACTATCTTGTCTATCAAAAGTTACTTATAAGTGCTCAGGACACAATGACAGAGAGCCATCCCCAGGCTCAGGACCAAGTGGATTCATAGGTACACCTGGATTGTCAGCCGGCTATGAGACGGGTTCCCACTGTATATATAACACAGAAACAACGCTGGCCTTGCAACATCTATAGGACACCACCAAGACCAGCTATCTGATTGGCTCTAGCAGATAAAAACTGCATTTTCAAAGCACTTCTTCTATGGGAGTCATTTTGATGTGCTAGGAGAAACACTCCCAAAATAACTCTGGGGAAGGAATTACACTCTCACAAAATGCATGAGTGGTCTACAACTTCCACTCTGTACAGTGATTTGCTCAGGAGGGAGTTGGAGAATAAGTGTGTATCTCCCCAAAGGCAACTACTCCTGACACAGGCAATTCTACTCCCATCTCTACTTACACATAATTATCATCTAAAACCATGCTCTTCACAGGGGACTGGGCAGCAGCACCATCTAGCTAACCTCCAAACATGGCTGACCTCTGGGACCCCCTCTGTGGGTGAAGGAAACAAGTNCACCCCACAGCCCACCTCTCAGGAGTCTTCCTTGCACAGTACCAGGCCCTTTCCTTCTGAGGCTACAAGAGGAAATTCCTTGTCAGTTAGACAAGGCGGCTTCCGATCCAGCACTGAGTTATTTCCTCAGCAGTCATGCAAACTGACCCCACAGGCCTCAGGCAGGCCAAACAGGCTAAGGAAAGCTTCCATCCGAGTNGCTTCATTTTAATGACTGAAACTTGGTGTTTTTACGAATATCTTGTGAGTTACAGTGAGAAGGTCCTGGAGTTAGGTACCAAGAACACCGGGCAGATCAGCCCTCTCCACAGGTCTCTGCAGACATTCCTGCATTTTCAAGGCTAACCGTGACCCACTCACCAAGGGAGCTGACTGGACTCTTCACTGCATCATGACTTGCAAAGCTGTGGATGCTGAACTGAACTTGCACACTGACCTCGGCATTTCCAACACCTGCCTGAGGCGATGACCACCTGAACTGTAAGTACAGTGTCCACCACTCTGGAACAGAGNATAGAGCCCACAGGATCAGGGAGTGGAAGGCCATGAAACTCAGAACAGGGTAGCTCTGCATGCTTTTTCCATGTACACATGTCACCCAAGCCTCAAGCTCATGAATGTGCATATGTGAGGGGAGGTGGGTGGGTGAAAAGTCAGGGAAGGGTCGAGGATCTGTGGTGAACAGAAAACTAGCTTCTTCCTTTGAAAACCTACAGACAAAACACCTGGGTGTGTATGCGCGCACACACACAGACACATGCATATACATACACATGCACGCATACACACACACATGCACACACAGCACATGCATCAGCACAGCCATTTGAACATAGAGAAGTCCTGCTGTCACTGTGCTTGCAGCTTTGACAGTGGCTCATACCCTTCTACATGAAGACGAGCATCTCCAATAAGGACAGGACAGGACCTCTGTTATCCCTGAGCCCTCAGAGGCTGCCTTCTTAGACATCCTCACAAAATACACACTTTGAATTTAACACACTGACACTGCACCATCTGTGTGAGGGTGCGCCCACCTCAGAGGTTCTGCTTCATACNTCAGTTAACTCCAGCCTTAGAACAGTCCCTCCTTCTTCCTTCCCTCAGGCTGAAGCTCAAATACTCCTTCAGGGAGACCTTCCCTAGCCCCTTTCAACACCTCACTTCCCTCTGCCTGATCCATCACTTCATCCCACCCACTAGCTGATTTGAACAATATCCCCCAAATCCATGACCACCTAGAACTTCAGGCATGGGACCTCACGTGTAAACAAGGTGTATGTAGTTAGTTATAACTTAAGAGTGGCAGTTAATTTTACATGTGGATTTGAACAGCTCCGGGGTGTCCAGACATTCAGCCTGTCACCTGTGAGATGGCAGACTGGGCAGAACAGACTTCTCTGCTCCAGGTGAGTGAACCTATCAATCAAATGAACCCCTGCACAGAACAGCCTGTGTAAATGAGGATTCCTCCGACTGACTGCTCCAGTACTCAGACAGCACTGGTCATTTTCTGCCTTTGTTCTTGAACTCAAAATCAGGCTTGGGGGTCTTCAGCCTGCCAGCTCTATCATTGGCTCTCCTGCTTCAGGCTGTAGACTTGGTCAGAACTCACGCCTCACTGTGCTGGGTGTCTCCAGCTTCCAGAGGACAGATCCTAGAATATTCAACACATTACAGTAACACACACACACACACACACGGCTCTAGCTCTCAGGAAGAGCCAGAATACAATGAATCTAACTGCTAGTTCTGTGTCTCTGGAGAACCTAGCACAGAGAGCTAAGGAGAGCCCCAGGTGATGACAGATGACAAGAACACCAAGTACTTCACCAGAGCTAGGATGGGAACAAGGAACAGATTCCCTTGGAGCCTGAGAACTGGGGCAGAATAAATGTCTGTTGCTTAAGCCACTGCCCCAGGTGCTCTGTCACCGCAGCCACAGGACACCAGCACACATGCAAGGTCCTGTAGCCAGCGACAGGGCTAGGGCCTCGGCTTCTTCCCTTCACTGTAAGGTCCAAGCCCAGTGGAGACTATAACTTTAACAGGAGGAGGGCTGCTACCTTCAGCCTAGAGACGCCCATGCAGAGACTAATGTTCTAATGTCCCTCGGAGACAGGCAGCCAGGTCGAGAACCGGACTGGGAACTCATTCACTCAATTCACAACACTAGCTTCCCACAGGCGGTGACCTCCTGCCTCCAGGAAAGCTGCCAAGGGCCAGGGGGCAGGATCCAGCTTGGCCCTCCTCTCCATCAGACTGTGACCTTGAACAGGCACCTCACCCCTGGGGTCTCAGTGTCTTTATCTGTCAAATGCAGTGTGTAATAAAAACCCAGTATATCTGCTCTCTACAGGCTAACTGTGGCTCGTTTTAATTTGTGCTGGTTCTGAGAAGCTGCCTAGACCTCCAGCCCCAAGGTGAGGCCTTGATTCTGCTGACTTCTATTCAGGGCATACTTTTGGTCCCTACTGCACACTGCTCTCAAGTCTCTCTGTTATTCCATTTGTACCATTAACTGTCACACATACTGTCCAGACTCACGTCACAGCCTCTGTAACTGAAACTTTGCCCACTCCCTAGGACCTCCAGCATTTGTGCAGGGTGCACTGGGACCCTGCAGGTTCCAGACCACATGCTAATTCACCAAGCACAGCTTGCAGCAGCAATGCTGTCTTTTCCCAGAAGATACTACCACCCTGGGTGCTCTGCAGGCCTTGGGTACGGCCTTCTCCATATTCACCCTGCAGGCCTCAGACATTTGATTGAAATAAACCATCAGCAAACAAATTAGGGGCTTTGAGTGAACTTGTCAGCATGGTGTGTACACACACACACACAC
>LZPO01097211.1:77775-90158 GCA_001675575.1 Neotoma lepida | reverse complement strand
TTGACCACTGAGGGTAGTGTTTCCAGCAAAAGCAAAATTCACACTATAAACTTATAAACTACTGTAAAACATACACCTGGATACATTTTTATGAATTAAAATAAAGGAGACAGGGTCTTGTTATATTGTTATATTGTCCAGGCTGACCTCAAACTACTAGGCTCAAGCACTCCTGCCTCAATTTCCTGAGTAGCCAAGACCACAGCTATGTGTCATCACATCCTACTATATAAGGCACTAAGTCCACTTATTTTTTTTCAATCTTTCAAACATGTTTTCTCTTCATTTTAGTAACTACCTATGGACATTGTAAGAGGGCATATGACATCCTTACATGTGACTCAGTGAAAGCTGCTTCAAGAGCAGGAGGACCCTTCCCTCACTGACACCTCCCCACAGGGCATATCCACATTGGCTAGGCATTAAAATTTATGAATGAAGTATAATTTATGCAAAGTAAAACCAACTATGAAAAACTTTCAGACACATTCATACAAGCATATATTGTACAATGACTATATCTTTCCCCCACCTCCTATTTTCCCCTTTGTCACTCTGAAAACTTTTAAATTATTTAAATTATAATAAGTGAATACAATAGCAAGAAGGATAAATCCAGGCACATTGGGATTTAATCTCTAAAATACCAGCATTTTATGATCTCAAAATTTCCTCCTTCTCCTAATAATTTATACACATTTACCTGTATTTCATTTTCTGGAAATATAGTATACATTCAATTATTGCTTAATTTAAACAAAAAGAAAAAACAAAAACTTAGTCATAAAACACTTAAGGTGTATCCTAGGCATTTGATTTTAAATGTTTAATCAAATGTTCTACACATATTCACAATGAGTATATTTTTACATTTTTTTCTTGTATTAAAAGCATTCCTCTATGTTTTGTTTTCCTTGCTGGTTCTGTTTCATAACCATTTAAAATACCTTTTAATTACATACAGCCAATCAAAATCTTGGCACAGTGGGATGTTTTAGTCCCAGGAAAGACATGGGTCTTTAATTACTGTCGCATTGTTTTTAATTCTACTTCTAAAGTATATTCTCATCCGCAGTGACAAGATTTAAAGAAAAAAAAACCAACCTTACATTTCACATTTTGCACTTAGCATCTAAATTACACAGGGCACAATGGTAATCAGAATATATTGTTTCAATCATAAACCCAGAGTAGCAGGGAATGTTGGTCCCAACGGGAAGAATTAATCAGCAGCATTTTTATATTCCTGGTGCAGGGAGATAATCTGGTCTCGGAGTTGCTTCTTTCTGAGGCCACCATCTCTGGCTGTGATTTCATTCTAACAAGCCAGAAAACTGCTTTAATCTTGCAGCTGAAGCTCTATGCATATACTATCAAAGGTAGGCAAGTCCTACTGAGGTTCAAAAGAAGGTAATGAGAACCCAGTGGCTGATACTAGACTGGCGTCAGGCCTGGAGTCACTTTTGCTTGATTGAGCCATTTTGTCCTTCCTCCAGCCTCAGTAGCGAACAGCCAGATTTCCTCCAGCCCCAGTAGTGAGCAACACACAGCACTCCCCTGAGGCTTTTTGTCTGAAGTTAGAACCCTCAAAGTACCCAGGTTATTTAATACCCAAACTCTGCACAGCCAGGGATAGCCAAGAGCTCTCTGTACCATGCTCCAGGCTCACTTGTCCAGTAGCCCCATAGCTTCCACTTCTGAACCCAGCTTGTTATGATGCCCACTCCAGGCAGGAAGATACTCCCAATAGTGNACTTCCCTTTCGCTGGCCAGCAAGATGCTGGGTTTCATGAAGATGCCCACAGTCCAAGTTTGCCTTGGCTGGTTTGCATTGCTCTAACAGAAGAAATGAGAAGAAAAGGTTTCTTTTGTCTCTCACATAGTTTCAGGTATTTNAGTCCATGGCAATAGCAGCATGGGACAGAAGCTCATCTATCATGGCCAATCAGGAAGCAGAGAGAGCTAGACTGGAAGCAAAGGCAGACATAACCTTCAAGGTCCACCATCAGAGCCCCACATCCCAAAGGTTTCACAACTCCCTGTAACAGCATCAGCCTTGAGAACAGTACTCAGTCACACAAGCCTGTGGGGAGCATTTGATATTTAAACCAGAACATGCTTCTGCTTGGTCATCTTGCACTGTGAAATGCATCCAGAATAACTTCCAGAGTCCACATAGTTTAAATAGTTCCAACCTTGACTTTTGAAAAATACCAAACTCCAAAGTCTCTTGGAGACTGACAGCAAACTCCCAGCTGTGACTCCCTGCCAAATCAAAGAGAAAGTTATGTATTTCCAGCATACAATGGCACCCCTCAAACATTCTGACATTTCTTACTCCAAATGTGGGGGATGGATTTAGCAAATGTGGTGATTTAAATAAGAATGCTCCCATAGGTCATATATTTGAATGCTTAGTCATCAGAGAGTGGCACTACTTGAGAAGGCTTAGGAAGTGTGGCCTTGTTGTAGGAAATGTGTCACTGGGGGTGGGATTTCAGGTTCAAAATCCCAAGCAAGGCCCAGTGTCTCTCTCTTCCTGCTGCCTTCAGATCTGGATGCACAACTCTCAGCTACTTCTCCAGCACCATGTCTGCCTGCATGCCACCATGCTCTCCGCTTTGATGATAATGGACTGAATCTCTGAACTATAAGGAAGCCCCAGTTAAATGGTTTCTCTTAAAATGGTTGCCTTAGTCATGGTATGTTTTCACAACAATAGAATACTGACTAAGGCAGCAAGGAAATACTCCACCAAAGCAAGACCAAAACTCAGAGGGGCAAATACCACAGCCTATAGCCTATAGCTCTTTGTTTTGGGACAAATGGTGACATCATCTGTGATCTGAAGGACTTGGGCAGCCCAGTCCATCCCTACAGCATGCCATCTGCCACATACATGTCCTCTCTCTTAGGTGACTCCACTCAATTCCTGCAGCTTTCCTTACTATGCCATCTACGTTCCCAGCCTCGCCAACATTCTGATCTCATTTTAACTTCATACCTCCATGCATAGCTAATTCAGGAGTTCCATACAGGAGGCTTTTGCTACAGATTATCTGAGCAACAGGCATTTTCTTCTGGAAATATGGCGTAAGCCTCCATGACTCTGTAGCCTTGTATTCTTCACATCTACAAACCAGCACTCCATGGACAATGCAAAATTCTGCTGGCAACTTGAGATGGAGCTAGGTGCANTTGGACCACAGATATAGTTGCTTCTGAGTGTCTATATTGCTGAAAAGTACTCCCCTGGGTGGCCCTGTTCAAGCAGGGCACACCAATGGCAGCACAATCCCCTAAATCTGCTTTTGTTTTACACCTTTAGTATTGGAGTTTTGTCTTCAATGTATTTTTTTCTACTGTTCCAGTCCAAAGTACATGATTTATCTTTAGTGTAGCTTTAATCTTTTTAAGGATTATACATGATGTATCCACACTCCTCTTGTCTTCAGCCAAAGCACACACTTCCCACATCATTGTGCTCTGCTTCCTCCCTCTTCATTTTCTCTTAAAGCTGACTGGACACAGCCAGCAATAACTGTGCCACAGACTTAGCATGACATCATCTCATAACTTCTTCTGCCAAATTGATTAGACTGTTACTTTGTAATTCAACCTTACTCATATATCCATGACATGGACAGATTGTAGCCACATTCTTTGCCAGAATATAANATTAATGGCCCCTAGCCCAGGTNTCAGTCAAGTCCTTGTTCTGATTGTAAGTCTTGAGAGTGCAGTCTTTACTGTTGTCATTTCTATGTGCATTTTTGTCTTTGGTGCTGCCAACAGAATTGCCTGTTAAAATCTGCTTACAGCATCCTAAGGGATCTCTAGCCCAGGCTCCATATGCTTCAACATTCTTTTACAAACCAGTTCCAAAGACCTAAGAGCCACACGGTCCGGTTCATCACAGCAACGGCCCGGCCCCTTTCTGGCACCAGCNTTCTGTGCTAGTGACAGAAGCAGCTGACAAGAGGAAAGGTTTATTAGGGATCATGGTGTTAGAGAAATGTCAATTCATCAAGGCAGGAAATGCATGGAGGGGCAGGACTCAGTCACAGTCAACCAGGAAATAGAGGGCACTAGACTGGAATCAGAAGTGGGTACAAGCTTCCAGACTCACCCCGGAGACCTATTTTCACTAGCCAGGTCCCATCCCTTAAGGATTCCACAGCCTCCCAAAATAATAGAATATCAAACCATACAACCAGCTATGAAAATTGAGAATACAGCCTGTCGCAAGTCTCCTGCCAAAAACAGAGTAAGTGAGACAGAGAATTAACTCTCCCAATGAAAGTCCACTAAAGGAGGGAGAGGAAAACCAGAAGCAATGCATGTCCCCACAGACCATTTTCATTTGTTCTAGTTTCATTCTTCTGCAGCAACAAAACTCTGACACAAGCAACTTGGAGGAGAAAAAGGTTGACTTCATCTAACACTTTCAGGTCACAGTCCACCACTGAGGGAATCCAGGGCAGGAACTCAAAGCATGAACCTGAGGGCAGGACTACTTGCTATTCNATGCAGCATTCCCTACAACCAGATAACTCACTCACAGCTAAGGAAACATGGTAGAAACCACTGAGAAGCACTGCTTGACAGTCTATTCACAGACCCATGCTTAGCTAGCTTTCTTAACAGCCCACGACCACCTGCCCAGGGAATAGTGCTGCCCACAGAGGCCTGGGCCCTCCCACTTCAGCTAACAATGAAGACAATCGACCACAGATAGACCCACAGGCCAATGATCTGGGCAATCCCTCAATTGAGACTCTCTTGGGTGACTCTAAACTATGTCAAGTTGACAGTTAAAGTTAACTAAGATAGCATCAAATGCACAAATGATACTTTGATAAGTATCAAAGCACCAGTTTNGAACAAATGTACACTCTTCTACTGGGGCTATAACCCAAGTGTGGGGAAGTCCCCAAACCCTAACCTCTGGCAGCTTCTAGCACCCTTTCACTTATGGCTACGGGTCACTAAATTAGAACTGNGTGGGGGCATTTATTATTAGAATGGCACATAGTCTGTGGTCTGGGTGGTCCTACAATGACTGTCTCCTCACAGAAGCCCAATGATCCAGTAGTTGTTCTGTCTAACAAGACTGGAAGTCTCAGCATCCCTAATCCAGTGATAGAGTCCTAGAGAATTCCTAGACAGCTTCTATTCTTCAGTCTATGTTGGAATCCCAAATAAACAGGTTTCAACACTAGTGAAAGAACACCTCAGCAACACGACAGATGAACTTGCCAACAAGAGTGAGGGCAAGCAGGCAAAAGCAAAAGCTTCCTTCTTCCATGTCCTTTTATGTACACTACTGCCAGGGTTAGGGTTGGTGTTCCCTCAAATGCTCCAATCAAGAAAGTCCCTCACACATGTGACCAGATGCTTGGATTTTCATTGATTCNAGAAGTAGTCAAGTTCACAACCAGGATTAGCCATCACAGTCACCTTGGATCCTTGACTTCAGTCTTGACCTGAACTTCCTGTGGCTGTTGTACCAAATTACCATAAATTAGTATTTTAACACAAGAGAAACTTATTCTCTCCTATCAGGCTAGAAGTTCAGTATCAGGGTGTTGGCAAGGCCGGGAACTATCAGGGGCTCCAGGGAGAATCCACTCCATGTCTCTTGGTTCTGGTTCTGCTGACTTCCTTGACTTGTGTGCCCTCTGTATCTGCTCCCTTGGTTACCTTGCCCAGTCTTCTGTCTGGGTCAAATCTCCCTCTCCCACCTTCTTCTCCTCAATATAAGGAGATTGCATTTAATGCCTACCTGGATGATTCTAAATAGTCTCCCCATCGCAGGGCTCTTAATTTAATCCATCCACAAAGTATTTTGGGGCCATGTAAGGTGACATTAATGCCCTCTGAGAATTAGGACAAGGGCATCTTTGTGGGAGACATTATTCAGCCTACCTTACTGGTAGTGATCATTAGCACATTACACTGGTCANTTGAAGGCAGGGCACTGACAGAAGAGAGTTAAANGGAGCATCCCACCTTGGTTTCATAGGGCATCCCAGGCTCCTGTTGCCTTCCCTGATGTAAATTACCAAATAAGACAGNGCATTCAGTTTCCAATCAGGTTAAGAGCCTCCAGATAATCAAGTAAGTTGTAAAGGACTTTTAACACTACCTCAAGATCCTCTTTGGAGAAGACAGAAAGAGCTATTTGAATGTAGCTTGCTTGCGTTTGCTTCAAATGAGCACATCCACACACGTCAACCCAAAATGCCACAGGTAAAGTATATGTTTGAAGATCCTGGAAAACTGCCCCACATTATTTCACTGTCTTCTGGTCTTTTGTTGCTGTTAGATAATAATTGTAAATGTCTTTAATCATCTTTCAAGGGTCACAGTAGAGGTCAGTGACATTTGAATGCTTATGTCTAACCCATAAATCTTGAGTGGTTTCTAACACGACCTTAACCCAAAATCCATTACGCCCTAAATCACCCAGCTTGGTAGCCTGTACCAACCAAATACATAATAGTAATTATTCAGTATTGAACTTTGCTTCGGTTGGGTGCATATTTAACTTCTCAACCACAGCAGTACAGCAATGCACCTTGGGAGTATAGAAGCAGCAGTCTCCACTGCAGCACTGGCCTGAATGAACAGTGCATAAGTAATGAGGAAACAGAAGCAGGTACCAGTGAGCTGGTGAGATGACGAGAGCCTTCCTTTCTCACTTCAAAGCCTACTTGCTTGGCATGCCCTCCCCTGACTGCTTCTCCTCTGAGCCAACTCTGAATATATTCATATTTCAGAATGTCCACAGATAAAGATGCTCCTTAGCTAATTGGTTGTGAAATGCTTTAAGAGCTTTATGACAGAGGGAAGGTACAATTAGTTATTATTAGATCACACAATTCATTAACTCTAAAGGGCAAACAAAACCTTGTTTGAGAAAATAGACTTGTCAGAGCCTGGTTCTCTGCTATTGGCAATGCCACTCCTCTGCCCCCCAAAAGGAGATCTGCATGCTGCCACAATGTCAAGGTCCCTTGGAAATATAGTTGGGAGCAGTTATTAGTGGGTTTATTTGGAGAGGACACTCCATCAAAAACACAATTTAGTCATCACATCTAATCACCAGGACTCAAACGAAAATGCTTTTCCAGTGTTTTAAAGACCATAGGGTTAAAAGGAAAAAAAAAAAAAAGTCATGACACTGTTAGAATCCTACCAAAGGAATTCTATCTCTGCACAAATGAAAAACAAGCTCAAATCTGTAAGGTTATTTTAAAGAGAAATATTTAAACTGTACTTACAGAGAAACCTTTTCTATATAAATTAATATAAATACTATCCCATTTTCTGTNCCCTAAAACATTTCTAAAAAAAATTTGTGCGCATGTGCGTGCATCCTCATGAGCACACCGTGTGTGTACCATGTAAATACAGTGCCTACAGAGGTCACAAGAGGGCATCAGATCCCTTAGAGTGGGAGTTATGGTCCGTTATGAGTCACCTGACTCGGGTTCTAGGAACCAACTCAGGTCCCCTGGAAGAGCACCAGTGCCTTAGCCTCTGGGTCCTCTCGCCAGCCCTTTAAAGCATCTTTTAATGGGAAGCCTGATACCTTCCTTTGAGACTCACCTTTGAGTTACTTTCAAGAACATTTTGGGCAGCTGTACTGTGATGCTGCTGTGCTATGGGGACTCATAGATTGAAATGAGTCCCTGGACACAAACAAACAAACAAATTCCATGTTTTGGTCTTTGACTTGTTATCCATTGACGAGCAAGTAGACTGTAGATTTCATCTATTGGGAAGTTATCTAGAGTCCCTGATTACCAGTAACAGACACCCATCTCTGCCATCTCAAGCCAATGGATGCTCTGACTTCTACAGTCACAGGAGAAAGGATGGAGCTGGTCTTTAGATACTCACACATAAGGACTCCAATGCTTTGTGATGTGTTGTTTATTTTTATTATCACTGTGACCAAGCACCTGACAGACACAACTTAAAAGGAGGAATTATTTATTAGCTTGCAGGTCAGAGGGCTTGCTCCATGGTTATGTGGCCCCATGCACTTGAACAGAACATCACGGCAGTGGCAGCGTTTGAGGAGACTGGTAGCCTCACAGTAGGAAGCAGGGATTGAGGCAGTGAGCAGGGATGAATATAACCTTCAGAGGCACATATGCTAGATTAGAACTTAGTTCATTCAATTAGGCCCCAACCTCCTCAAGTTTCCAGACCATCCCCAAGTAGCACCTCTATGTGGGACCAAGTACTCAACATGCTAACCTGTGGGGGAAAGTACACACTCAAAACATGATGAGGGTCTACATCTAAACTTCTGCTTCTTTCTGCATTCCATTGCTACTGAAACTAGAATTTCTCTTACAGCAGCCTGGCACAGACTTCTCTGAGCATCAATATTCTAGCAGAGTGATCCTACAGGGAGGAAGTACTTTGGCTGGCTTAGCTTCAACCACACAACCACACACGGACCAATCTCTGAAGATAGGGTAATGGNGTAACTTCTGCATTCTTCCTCATGACTGTNTGGAAGAGTTCTCTAGAGTTGCACATGGCACATACCAGACAATGGAGCTTCAGGGTACAGGCATTGTCATCTTCACAGAAGTTTGAAGATTTAATATCAACTGAAATTGTCAACTTCAATAGGGTTGAGTATGGACATTTTATTTTTAAAAATTCCAGAGGAGGGGCAGAAAGAATATAAGACTTGGAGAATGGGAATAGCTCTGTGAAACACTGTCTTCTGGATGTGATGTGTCTGATGTATCCCTGAACTCAGCAGCTATAATTGTATGGTGAAAAGGGCCAAGGAAAAATACCCTGCCTGTGACTTGACCCCAGGACCAGGGCTTGAAATCTCACTAATCCCTGAGGTTGCCTCAGAGTTAAGCTGCAGAATCCCACCAATCCCTGAGCAGAGTCCCATTCCTGAGCAGAGTCCCACCAATCCCCAAGATCTCTGAGCTTGAAATGCCACTAATCCCTGAACGTGAAATGCTGCCAATCCCTGAGCTTGCCCCAGAATCAGACCACAAAAATCCATCAATCCCAAGCTACCCTGGAAAGTTCCACCCTCCTGCCAAGAAATCCTATATAAGGTCTGTACCCTGTTCAGTTTGCTGCTGTCTCACTGGAAGCAGCTACCCTCCTGGATTCTTCCTTCCCAATAAATCTCGTGAGTGAGGTTTGTTGTGCTTTTCACCAGAGCAGAGCCCAGCCTTAACAACTTTCACAGGAGCAGAGCAGGGGGCTCTTTCTTTACAGGGGAAACTTTCTCCTAGCAGAGCAGAGCTGTAACAGTTCTCCTGAGCAGAGCAGAGNTGTAACAACTTTGTTGGGGAAACCCTTCCCTGCTAGAGTAGAGTTGTTACACTAGCATTGGGGAAACCTTTCCCTAAAGCCAGGCTATAAGCTGCTATACTTANGGTGACTTTGTTGTATTCCCTTTCCTTCCCAATTACAATGCTTACAGTAATTACCTGTATAATATTGTGCCTATNACCAATCCTTCATGCATAGGGGAGGGGCTCATAAGGCCCCATCCCTCCTGGGAGAGCTATAGACAGTTAATGGTTTCTGGGAGAGAGAGAATCCTATCCCTCGGTGGTGTAGCGAGGGGTAAGTTGCCCACCACCCATGTTCATGCAGGCATCCTAATCAAATGCAGTGGGACACGAGGAGGGGCTTCTTAAGAGACTGTTAGTTAGGGGGAGGGGACATGTATGGAATTGTGAAAGAATAAATAATTTTTAAAAAANTAAACTTTTTAACATAATACAATTCAAAAATATACAAATTAGATAAATGCTGAGGCATGCTGGTAAGAAAATCCTAAAAGCTTTTGTTTCCTGAAGAAAAGAACTGCACTTTCCAATTAAAGTCCTAAATATACATTGTCTTTTCTTCACCTGTTTACATTTATCCAACTGGAACTTGTTTTTCTCTATGTGTTTCTGACACAAAGACACAGCTCTCACCTCATACAGGATAAAAGATGGTTTATCCTAGAGTCAAATATCAGTGACTATGGTTTGGGAACACAGATTTAGGTTACTCNAAATTCTGTGTTCCAGGGTGGTAATACATTGGTGGAAACATTAGGTAGGCAGGCTACAGCAGAGCAGAGGTATCTCAGCTATAGGCCCCAAATTCCATCTGATGATCTTAGCTTTTGGGTTAGTGAAAGCTAGTGGTTTGCTAAATCAACACCTTACAAGGGAAACCCAGTGCTCTGTGCATTTCAAATGATTTACCTAATGGCCACAGCAGGGGAGGACAGTAAAAGGCTATGAAGGGAATAAAGATGGCCCAAGATAAAATTTGACTCAGGATTTGCAATGTTCCAAACTGTCTAAGTGAAAATTTCTATTGCTGTGAAGAGATACCATGACCATGGCAACTCTTTTTTGTTTTGTTTTTGTTTTGATTTTTTGAGACAAGCTTTCNCTGTGTAACAGCCCTAGTTGTACTGAATCTCACTTTGTAGACCATGCTGGCCTCAAACTCACAGATATCCACCTGCCTCTACCTCTGAAGTGCCAGGATTAAAGGCATGTGATACTATGCCTGGCTCTTATAAAGGAAAACATTTAGTTGGGGTGGT
Source organism: Neotoma lepida (assembly GCA_001675575.1). Lineage (NCBI taxonomy): Eukaryota > Metazoa > Chordata > Mammalia > Rodentia > Cricetidae > Neotoma > Neotoma lepida. The sequence continues at coordinate 79,546 of LZPO01097211.1, read as the reverse complement.
GGCTTACAGTTTCAGAAGTTCAGTCCATTATCATCATGGCAGGGAGCATGGCAGTGTGCAGGCAGACATGGTGATGGAGAAGGAGCTGTGACATGCTGATCCANAGGCAACAGAAGTAGACTGATATACTGGGTGTGGCTTGAGCATATATGAAACTTCAAAATCCACCTCCACCATGTTACACTTCCTCCCACAAGGCCATACCTACTCCAACAAAGCCACACCNATGTAGTAGTAGTGCCATTCCCTATGAGCNTACGGGGGCCAATTACATTCAATTTACCACATGAACTCACCAAAACCACGGAAGTTAATCAGCCTTGCAGAAGACTTAGCTGTTGTTACCATTAGCAGGTGCAATTAATTTTCCTCTCCCTTATATCTGGCCTGGCCTTGTCACTTAATTTGACCAACAGAGTGTGGCAGTAGTGACCCTGTGACCACACTAAGCCCATCACTTAGGAGTTTAAGGCAGACACTCTGATTTTCTCTCTTAGGACCAGCATGCATGCTATAATGAACCCTGGGCTGTCTTCTGGAGAGGGACAGGCCCTGAAGTTGTCCACATGAAAAAACAGACTGCCTGAGGGAATAAACACTCAGACACACCTTCAGCACCAGGGCCCAACTAAAGAGGCCACACAACAGCTGAATGCAGTTGTGTGACAGCTTAGACATCAGCAGTACATGAGGCTCCTGGGAAAGGGGGGCTAAGCTACATTGAGGAGAACAATAAGAAATTATTCTTGTTTTCAGGGGCAACTTTTTGGGGTGCCTTGTTACCCAGCAGTGGATAAAAGACAGTTATTGGCATAAATGCCTAACTATAGTACCTATGCTCTCCCTAGAGAGGAAAGCCTGCTGCAGCCTTGATATGGTAAATTTGTAATGAGAAATAAGAAGATATTCTACTTGCTGGTCCAGAATATCTTAAAACAAACAAACAAACAAAAAAAGAGGACTTGGATAATGACATGCAAATGCACAGTTTCTCTCAGGATCAAACTGGAAAAGCCTCACTTCCTATCTCAATTGTTATTCTTTCCCCTCGGGCAGTCTGTGTCTCAAAAGAGAAAGAAGACCAAGACCAAGGAATCATCACTTAAAAGAAGGGGAGACATCAGTTCCAATGACTTCAAACTTAGGCAGAACGACATCCACAGCTTCGCTCAAGTTTGTCAGAAAGTAATTTTCTACCTAATTTACTTTCACCGGACACAGACCTTCTCAGGAGTCGGAGGGAAAAAAAATCTTTCCCATAAGGGTGAGAATGGAATTCAGATTTGTCTTACAGTTTCTTTCCCCNGGCTACCTTGGCATATGGAAGACAGAGAGGATAACAGGTAGCCTGGACAGAGTGCACAGAAGCATCTTCCCACGTGGGCTAGAACTTGCTTGCCATGCATGGCCACTGCTGCTTGGTCAGCCTGAGCCATGGTCATCAGACACAAAGCCTGGATTCCTAGGGCCTGAGACACAGCTGAGTATAACAGAACCCAGGGTGGCTTCTTGTCTGCACAGATCAATGTGCTTCTCTCCTCTCCTGTTGAATTCCTCCTTTGCCTCGATATTTCTGTATAGGAGAAGCTGTGTATTTGGAAACAGCCCTGAAGGATGACAGCATTTCACAGCAGCAATATGTCTGTTCCTGGTGTCCTCACCTCCTCAAGCACACCCCCAAGCTTCTCTTTTGTACCCCTAATTTGCTTGTGTGTTGTCATGAAATATTAGTGATTTTAATTGCAGTCTAATTGTAGTGATAGAAGTGATG
>LZPO01097211.1:54838-68024 GCA_001675575.1 Neotoma lepida | reverse complement strand
AACAAAAAAAAGCTAATTGTCAATTTTAATAAAGTAGAAGATAATTATTTGAGTAGTTCTATTCTGCATTGCCTCATTTATGAATAAACAAATGAAGTTTCCATGGTCATACTGGCATGTTCACTGGGCATCTGAAGAATTTGGAAACAGAATAAACCCATTTTAATACAATATGATAATTGTTTTCTGACAAGGACCCTTGTCCAAAATAAATAAACTATGGACTATAATTTTTGACATAAGGACAAATGTATTGTTTGCCCTGTATTTTTAAACTTTAGTCAGTGTGCTATATAGTTATTATACACTTGTACCTACTGCTTAAAAATTAGAGGTATTTTACATGAAAAACCACCTGGAGATTGAGTGTATTGTTTGAAAATGCAGTTAAGCTGTTGTATAACTATATTAAGCTCATGCAGGTTTGAAGACTTGGGATCTCCTATAGAAAGCAGAGTCAAATCAGTCCTGATTTCAGTCAGGTTGATTTCTGAAAGGGACATTGGCCACTGTCTCTTTCCAGCAAATTCCTCAAGCTTTTACTTTCTTTTCCTTCCTTCCTTTCTTTTTCTTTGTTTTCCTAAGTCCTGGGATGGGGTGGTGTTGAACCTGCAGCCTTCTCTTGTTACTATTACAAAAGCCCTGACAGAGCAATTTAAGGAAGGAAATGTTTATTGCAGCTCTTGGTTCTGGGATCTAGCCCATCATGGGAGGAAGTCATCTTGGTAGTAGGGACATGACCCAGCTGGTCACATTATCTCCACAGTCAGGAAGCAGGGAGAGATGAAGGCTGGTGCTCAGCTCCTTTGTATGTAGTCCAGGACCCCACCCCACAGAAGAGTGCCACCCACATTTAGGATGCTTACNTTGTTTAGCCTAATCTAGGTAATCTCTCACAGATGTGGCCAGAGGCTTAGCTCTTTCATGATTCTAGACCCTGTCAAGTTAACAATATTAACCATCACATGCACGCCAAGCAAGTACTGTTCCACTGAGCCGTGTTCCTGTCCTTCAGGAAACAACTTANGTTTTGTTGATGCTTTACCTACACAATGGCCCCAGTTCCTAATGCAGCTTGCTGTAAATGCCGAATCCAGTTCACCATGGTTCAAACATGACCACACAGCAGGGGTGAAGGTAAGAACTGGACAAGTTGTGTCTCCTAGAATCACTATATTTTAGACATTCTTGAGTTACAGGNTGCATCTTTAATGTCCTCTATAAACAGATGTATGTGAGCTTGGTTCTGAGTGGCAGGATTCAGAGGTGCAGCTTTTAGGAGGTGCTTAATAGTGAGGGTTCTGAGGTCACTAACAGGTTAACCTATTTTCCTATCATGGGCTAATAGGCTGTGGNAAGGTAGTAGGAACCTTAGGAGGTGGGGTCTAATTTGGGGAGAAAGTCACTGTGGGTATGTACATGAAGGAGATGCTTTGTCCCCAGGGCCACCCTCCTTGCTCCCTGACTGCCATGAGGCAAGCAATTCTGCCTCTCCTCACACTCTGTGTGATGCTCTGCCTCATCACATGCCTCAAGCCATGGACTGAAATATATNAAACTATGATTCAAAATAAATATTTACTCCCTTAAATTGATTTTCCCAGGTATTTTGACACAGCAGTGAAAAGGTGACTAACGTACCATGTGAGCTTATACTCTTTTATGAAAATAATTTTGCAAAAATATTGGGTGATGGGGGTGATAGGAGGAGCTGGGGATGCTGGGAAACAAAGAAACAAGTGTCATTTTCAGACAAGCATTCATTTGGTAAATGCCTATGATACAAAACTGCCTACAACAAATATGGTCTCAAAAAGCCTAGTGAAAATGCAGCCTTGGTGCTCACTTAGCTGAAAGTTGCCAACAGATTTTCAAGCCTGTGTAATACAAGTGAGCATTCAGAGTGATGGCCAAGTACCTGATGAGCTCTTGTTCTCACAGGAAAGTGAACATGAACTTTTGGAACTGTCTGATGGCAGGAAGATGGGAGTGGTCGCTTGGCAATGTTGTCAACAAGATCTAAACAAAGGAGACTTCATCATCAGCACTGTGGACAGGACACTCCAATCCCCATCTAAAAGCTTTTACAACAAAGGTTCATACCCACCAGCACAGATAAGAAGCAATAGCTGAGAGGAAATACACAACTGTGAAGAAATCTCATTNGGTGGTAGAAATCCCATTATCTCCCACTTACCGGATTTGTGTTTACCTNAAGAACAATACAAAAGAGATGTTGAGTTAGTTACTTTTCTGTTGCTGTAATAAACACTGTGACCAAAAGTAACTTAGGGAAGAAAAGGTTTATTTTGGCTTAGGGTTTCAGAGGGAGAGTCCGTATGGTAGGGAGGAATGGCAGTAGGTGGCCAGAGGAAAAAGGTAAGAGACCACATGTTCAACCACAAACACTAAATAGAGAAAGTGAACAAGAACTAGGGTGTGGCTATAAACTCTCAAACCCCACTCCCACTGATGTACTTCTTCCAGGAAGGCTCCACCTTCTAAAGATAAAGAGTCCATAACCTTCCCAAACAGTGCCAGGAACTACGGACCAGTATTCAAATGCCTGAGGGGATGACATTTCTCACTCAAACCACCATAGATGCCAAACACAAGATTTAATAAATACAAATCAAAGTGAATTTCTTTCACATAGCCAAATGAGGGACTCTGGAGAAATCCCACTGGAGCTCTTGCATCATGACTATAATGACAGTTATATCTGGCACTTTGCTGTCAATTATGTGGTGGTCACTTAAATTCACAGATGCAATGTATACAACTACATGCATGCACACATATATAAATGTATTGCATGTAACCCTGAGAAGTGGAGATTATTGTTCCCATTTTACAGAGGAGAGATGGGTTAAAGATTGAATAAAACTTTCTGATTACCCAATCCAATCTGTGTTTTTAAGAACTTAGTTGCTTAGTAAGTAATGTCTAAAGAGAAGACTATAACTCTGGAAGAAAATCAGTTACAGTTAAATAGTTATTCAAATTGCCAAACCAAATAGTTCTGGCTCAGAAATGGATTTTAGATTAGTAAAATTTGTCATTTGTTTAAAATAATTTAAGTTTTGCAATTTAACCCAGAGATAACCTTGACCCTAAAGCATACAAAGAATGACAGCCAGTGCTAAAGTCTGAAGTCTGTCTCCCAGCCTTGGATGTGGAACTGAATTGAGGCGATTTTTAAGTCAGACAACATAGCAAGGATTGGCAGAAATGTACTGAGTGGAATCTGACAACAGGCAAGTCCTCTGTTAAAGAAAATCACTTGAAGGTCACAGCAGAGCAGCTTACTAACTGCCCTCCTGAACCACAGTGCAGATGTTACGTCTATCAGCATCTTCATTATTGTCATTTTGAGTGGACGGCTCAGCAGGCCCTTGAGTGGCTCTAATGTGTTGGCCTTATAAAATTGCAGAACTCATCCCATGCTGTGAACATGGCAGGTAAGCAGCCCTGTGAGAGGGCTTCTCAGAAAACTCAACGATCCACACAAACCATGCTATTGGAAGAGGACAGGGACATGGGAACTAACAAAAGTGACTGCACTGCCTTTGGCAAGAATGTAAAATTGGGTCACTTTTGAGGGAAGGGAGAGGAAAAAGCATTTTCATTTTCANTTTGCAATCACCTGTGGGAGAGACTCTGTCCCTGCACTAACTCCTCAACTGCACAGTTGAGCCCTTCCTAGGCTTTCTGAGCAGAAGGAAAATTCACTCCCCTGCCCACCAACTCCAAGATGCATGTGCACTTCTGTCTCCACTTCTGATCCCATAGTTCTTGTCTACTGCATGGTTACCTGCTCATTGTAGCCTGGGCGACAAAAGCAGAAAGCAAATGTCTATCTACAGTGTGAGAGCATGGGGAGGGACCGTTGCCCTGAAGGCTACAGGGCCCACTACTCAAACTGCATATTCCTATCTACTCCACACCATGTGTTAGATGCTCCCTAGAGCACAGGGTATGGAGAACTACTGCCAGGGTCACAGCTGTGTTAGCTGTCACAGCCACCAACATTCTCAAGTACTATAAAAGGAAATCTGTAAAGATATGTTGTTGTGGGCTGTGGAGATGGCCATCTCTGGAGGGCCTTCTTCCATGTAAGTACATGACCCCACAACATCTACCTTCGTACACCACACACACACACACACACACACACACACACACACACACACACACACTGTGAACAAACACACTTGCTAAAGCTTCAACCACTGTAGTTCCATTGTTGAAAGTCTTGTCCCAGACCCTGTGACTTGGCTTTGTATCTGATCTTTTGTTAGGAGCCGCATGAAAAGAATAAGGGGCTGCCCTAGGAATGCCTGCNTGGCGGACAGAAGAGAATGCTCTTGCATACAGGGAGGCTGTGAGGNTAGAGCGGGTGCTGCAGTGTGGAACAGACCATGGACTGGCAAACAAAGGCTAGAGCAGGAGAAGGAGAAAAGGCCCCTGGTGGAGCTCTAGAGAGGAAGTGTCTTAGTGTACTCAGAGTGGGTGCTAGTCAGCACTTTTTTACCAACACCCAAGATCAGCCAGCTTCCAAGGGGAGAGAAAAGTGGGGNTTCTGGAAGTTCTGGGCCCTGGAATGGCCCTGTTCCTCTGGGACTCTGGAGGCTGCACAGACCAGCAGGAGAATGCAATGCGGCAGGGAAAACAGCCCACCTCCCAGCAGTCACAGCCAGTGAAGAGAGAAAGAGGAAAGGGAGGTGTCCCGCTGAGGGCACGCCCCTTGTTCGAATTCCTGGCCACACCCCCAGCTACATGACTGCACATGCGCAGTTCAGTAGCCAAGCAAGGGGCCTTATTTCTTACATAATCTGTGCACTGTGTGATTGTGTAATTTACTGCATCGTGATCACGCAGTCTATGCGCATGCATGGCATAGCTCTGTAAGTCCATATGCGCATGTGCAGAGAAATCCATAAAAAGCAGCTCACAGACTCCTCCCTTTCTTCTTCTTCTCCCCCCCTATGTCTTCCACAGGCCTAAGCACATTCTCTTCTATCTCCTTCCCCTAATAAACTCTTGATAGTGGGTTTTGTCATGCCTCATGGCTTTTCTCGTTCGGTAACCGCGCGGTTTAATGTATAACATTGCACTGCTGCTGCATAAATCCAACACCCACCCCTAGTCATCTCAGATCCCCCCACCATGAGGCCCAGCCTCTTAAAGGCGTCCCAGTGTACCAAACTATTTGGATCTGGAATGTCCATGTTCTGGCTGAGCATGTTAGGGGTTCAGATTTCAACCTGTGTGTTTGAGAGCGGCAGGCACTCAGACGGCCAGCAATTTTTACAAAGCAATCACAGAAACAAGGCAGCTAGTCACCTCCCTCCTCCTACCCCTAGCTAACCAATGGCCTGGAAACAGATAACTGAATTACTATCCTCCTCTCAGCCATCCCAGTAAGCAATGCCACGGTGGGGAAAAAAAACAAAAACAAAAACAAAAACTGCAAGCAGCACCCATGTATTGGAAGAAAACAGAGCCGCCTGACTTTGGTTTTCGAAGTGGTTTCCATAGACTTGCTGGGAATTGTGTACAATTGTGAGAGCCAAAGTTACATTTTAAGTTTTAATTACTATGCCTTAGAGATCCATGAAACAAAAATGCCTCTGATCTGCAAGCCCCTTGCCTAAGGACAGACAGTTCCTGAAATGCTGGAGGCTGTCATTTTGAGAGATAATAAGCCACATGTTTTTCATTCCCTTAAGCAAGTTTATTTGACCCATCTGCAGCAGATGTGCTTGATCACATGTAGGCAGGAGGTTCACAGGCAGAAAATATATCAGGGATATACGCTTGCCCCTGATTAGATAAAGGCTGGAGGTACGTCAGGATGTATGCTTGCCCTGATTGGACCAGATGGGAAATACTTAAGCTGCTACAACACTTGATTTGGGGCCATTTGGGGGGAGGGACCAGAGATGGACCTGGCCAAAGGGTCCATTCACCTGGCCAGTATTTATTTAAAGTTTGCTTCAAATTTGGCTTTAAACTTTGGTAGTGGTCTTATTCTCAATCGGTGGGATTAACATTTTCTGGCCCCAGCCAGATTCAGACCACCCACCCAAATTCTAAAGCTGGACTTTCACTCCAGATCCAGGCTGAGGGGCCGCTGCAGGANACACATGCCTTGAGACTTTCGAAGGCTCTGAGGCTGCCTTCAGTTCTTGGACCATCAGAGTGAACTGCCCTGCTGAGAAAAGCAGCAAGCATCTATTGTAGGGTCTGAGAAAATGCTGAAGGAAGACCCCAGACTCAAATAGTATGCAGGAACAAAGAGCATTTATTATACCAGCATGCATGTGAGGTCATTTACCTGCATAAAATGGTGACAACAATGAGAAGAATGTGTAGGCTCCTTTTAAGCACAGCTAAGGGGAGTTTCAGGGTCAACTACATGATTGGTTAAGTGAGTAGCGGTTACATTAGTATATTTTTAATTGACTGAGGTTTAGTCTTATNATTTTTGGACACATCTGCACAAGCTTGGATGTGACTCTGAAGGGGGCTGCTGGGTTTGTCCTTGAGACACTGTGAGGCTGACTTAGGCCCTCTGTGTTTGTTTTCTCCCTCGGTCCTGAATATAAGGGCCTTTTCGATAAATGGAAAAGATACCTTCTCAGAGAACTGGAACCTAAATTCAGTTGTGAACATGGGAGAGTTTAACCCNGCCAGTACGGAGGCCTCCTGGTGAGTCATGGTCTGGCTCTGTTTTGTGGGATCCCTATCTGTGACATGGAGGGGATTCAACAGGACCCCAATATTCTCCCATCCAGGGCATATAGCGAGGCATCACCTGGCTCTAGAGCTGGATTACAGCTCTTCCTTCACTAGACCCAGGCATATTTAAAAGTTTCTCTATGTCACTGTGTCAGCTGATCTGCATGGCACAGTGACAGGGAAAAGAAAGCAAAGCAGAACAGCCAAAAAAAATTAGACTTGGTTTATGTGAGCATGCTGTACCTTGAGGAGATTTATAAGTTTATTTTGTTGGCTATGGTCAAAAATCTTTAAAATCTATGAAAAATAGTTAAAACTAGTAACACTGGGAGTTGGTAGTTAAAAATCCATGCATGGGCAATTTTAAATGAACCATGTGGCATGATTCCATTTTGGATTGCCAATATCTATCTTTAGGCAGCCACATGGCTGGCAGCCATCTTTGCTGGTTGGAAAGAGCAGATGTCATGTGACTTCACTGCCATCTTTATTAAAGGTGACCACATGGAGTGGGCCTACCAAGGAGGAAACAACAGGTCTCCAAGATATTTTGGATTAGGATGGATTTTTGTATGATAATTCCTGTCCTGTGCTGAAAACAAGATTTATGAAAGATAGGATTTAAAAACAATGCTTGTTTAANAAGGTATTAAAGCAGCACCTCCATGCTTTCAAATGCAAGATATACCTTGTGCTGGCAGTCAAACTTGGTAAGATAAGAGTTACCCAGATGAGAATGGTTTTAAAGACATGAAGGGATCATGGGGAACAGCTGAGGTTTGCAAATTGTTAGGGTCCTGGAAAGTCCCACAAAAATGTATGGCAGGGCTAGAGTTCCTAAAGAGAGCCCAGTTGTAATGAGGGACCTTAGCAGTTTTGGAAATGCTGGTGCCATGTGATGGTCACCAGAAGCACCAGCCACAATGAAATGGAGCAGGCTGGGATCTAGGAGGCAGGCTATGTATATGCTGCTGANGGTGGGGCCAAAGAGGCGATCCTAGCCCCTCGAGAAAACCAAAAGGATTGTGAATGAATCCCNGATACTGGGCTTTAAACTGTTTACACTGTTGGAGCTTGGTTTTACTTTACCCAGATTGTGGTTATGCCTTGTTTTCTCCCTCTTGAAGTAAAAAAAGGGTTCTTTATTTTTGATATTGCAGGAACACACAGTTGAGAGATTTTAAACTTTTTTTAAAGAGGAAGTTTTAGAGTTTTGCAGAAAATTTAAAAACTGGATTTTTTAAAGGAAAAGTTTTTAAAACATTTAAACTTATAAGGCTATGCGACATTTTAAGTTCATAAAATGTTTTGTATTATTAATATTTGAACTTAAAAAGATATAAAAGGCTGAAAATTAAGGCCATAGCTATGAGTACCAAATCCTAAACACCAGAAATTAGGATGTTTCTATCTTATGATGCAGCAAGACAATGACTCAAGCAGTCTGGCAAAGGGCTTGGAGCAGCTTCTCAACCTTTAAGTCTCAACCCTTTGGGGGTTGAAAGACCTTTTTACAGGGGTCGCCTGGGACCACCTGCCTGTCAGATGTTTGCATTGAGATTCATAACATTGGCAAAATCACAGTTGTGAAATAGCCAACAGGAATGATTTTGTGGTTGGGAGGTCACCACAACATGGGGAACTGTATTGAATTTTTTGATGCTGATGAGCAAAGGACATTTGCTGAGAGACATTGGATTGTGGAAGGAACTGCTGATTTTAACAAGCTTATATACTTTAGGGATGTCTTGGCTTCAGAATGGAAGTTGGGAAATGAATGAAGTATTAGGAAGGTTGAGTCCCTGGCTTAGAGTATGTCTCTCCTTACCTAAGGTCTATTCATGCTTAAGAATGTATGTNTAGCCACTTTATCTTTGTCAGTTTTGCTATTTTGATAAACTGAGTCATATAAGAAACTGTTATATTCTGTAATGTAATGGTATACTATAAAAGGATCAGGAATGCTGGGCAGTGGTGGCATACACCTTTAATCCTAGCACTAGGGAGGCAGAGGCAGGCAGATCTCTGTGAGTTCGAGGCCAGCCTGGTCTACAAAGTGAGTTCCAGGATAGCCAAGGCTACACAGAGAAACGCTATCTATGGACTGGGTTTATGAGTTTATGAGTTAAAAGTTTTATTTTTGTTAGGGTCCACAGAACACCCCACAAACAGAGACCACTACTCACATATGCAATCAGCAAGAGCATTATTTATTCCAGCATGCTGGGGTCTGCCAGTCAGACCACAAAATGGCTGCAACCTGGAACAGAGCCCACAGGCTCCTTTTATAGGCAGCCAGGAGGGGATGAGGTCATCCTGAACATGATTGTCTGGGGCTCTTCTTCCTGCTTTAACAGGGTAGAGAAACAGAGACTGAAACCTAACAGGGTGCAGAAACCAAAACTGTAACTAAATTAAAACTCAGGCCTAGTGGAGGCTGGGGCCAGGAGAAGCCTAGTCATGGTGCTGCTGTGGCCCCTCAATTTTGACACTAAAAGGAGCTTCAGTTAAGAAATTTTTTTGAGGCTCAGACTTAACAGAGATGAAGCTATAAAGTCCTTTTCCCAAGGTCAAGCATTAGACAAAAGTCCTCATTCCCTCACAGGCTTGAAGAAAATTTCTGCTTGCTAAAAAGGGAGTCATTTTCCTTATCTCTGGCAAAAGGAACTTGTGGCCCTTTCATTAACACATGACTGTGGTGCCTATTAACTTGTCAAGGGCAATGCTAGCCTGTAGGCTCCNCCAGTTCCCGCTTGCAAGCCCTACCCCAGCAAGTCCTAGTCTTTTGAAAGCTAATAAGTTACTTTAAACTATTAAGGATAATTAAGAAAAATCTGACACTATTTGGCATGGCATGACCACATGGAGTCATGCCTGTCAGCACTGCCACATTCTCTACCTGGGCCTCTTTGCCAGCACTCATAACAGTTGGTTGCTGCTTATGGGGACTCTGGAAAGTGGGCTCAACAACTTCCCAGAGCTGAGGTGGTAAACGCAGCTCCTAACCATACCTGCCAGCCCAAGGCTAGACTCTCAGGGAATGGAGGGGCCCNCATAAGGATGGGAAATACACAGGGTGCCTGGATCCTGTATATTGCTTTATTGACTTTGAATTTTTTAATGCTGATGAGCAAAGGACAGTTGCTGAGAGACATTGGATTGTGGAAGGAATTGCTGAATTAAACAAGCTTATATACTTTAGGAATATCTTGGCTTCAGAACGAAAGTTGGGAAATGTGTTGCATTGGGGGAGAAGTTGTGGTTTTGCTTCCACAAGAAAAAAAAAAGCTATGGATTCCTTCAAAATTAATAAAGATCAGATTTGACTAGGGGAGACCTCCTGAAGACCTTGGCAGCAGATGTGAGGGAGGAAGCCAGGAAAGACTACAGGACAGGTAACATGTATGCTGATCCCTCTACATGGGAAAATCTCTGAGACTAATTGAGACATGATGAATCTTATTGGCTACAGAGTCCTCATAACAGTTTGGTTATACAGTTCAAATGGACTCATAAAGTTGATAGATGTCTTTTACTTGCCCAAACATAAAACATATCATCTTTGGCTGACTTGTGCACACTGCACATTCCATACTTGTGTTAATACAGATATGTATGCTACCTTTAAAAGTTTGTATGTTTTCAGAACAAAAGGACCAGACATGAATAAAGACAAGTAGCCCAAATGATCCAGCCTCCCTGAATGCCTCAGTCATAGTTTTCTCAAGAATCTAAATCCAAAACAACTTCAAACCTCCTAGCTGAGATGGTCCAGCNTCAGAGACTACTACAGCCAAGACTTCAGATAAGCTCTACACTTTCCCACCACACAGAGACTAAACAAAATATAATACAGCTAGCTCTCCCAGGACTTGACCATTATCCAAATTTTCTAAAGATCCCCTAGAAATGCCATTGTCCCCAAACAATAGGAAGCAGTCTAGAGAACACAACATCCACATTCCCAAGAGGTGGGATGGATGGTTTCTGGTCATTCGGTGGATGTTTGTCATTGTTTAGGGGGTTGGTTACAAGTTGTTATTGGTCATAATCAGGGAGGAAACTAAATGAAAGAGGTCAGATTCAGATCTTTCCCCCTCAAAAGAAAACAAAAAACAAAAAAAATGAGAGGGTATATAAAAGGGTACATTATTGAATCTAATTTTAAAATAAAAAATGATAATATAAAAGGGTACATTATTGAATCTACTTTTAAACTAAAAAAAAAACTGCTAGTCTCAAATATTTCACATTGGTATGGATTTNTGTATATTGACACAAACTTGAGGTTATTTTTGTATATATATATATATATATTCTTGTTTAAGGTATTGTACCTATGCAGCTCATTTAAAAATATAATGTATAATTAAGAAATACAGGTTAGTAGTTAGTCATCTATAATAATCAAACTTATAGTCATGTNAGGTATGGTTTTAAGGTCAAGCCTCGGTTTGTTTAGCTCAGATATACTTAATAGATAATGGTCCTCAAACTTGTCAGAGATCTGATGAATATGGCATTTGAAATGTTCAGTGGGAAAAGCTTACTGTGACAGACAGTGATTCTCAGCTCCTAGCAGTGACCCTGAGGTCTCCAAAGAAGATGACAGGGAACCATGACAACTCCACCTGGATTGTGATCATGCTAACCACTGGGCAAGACTGCCCCAATGCTGCACCTGCTGCCAGGACCCTGCCCAGACTGTGAACAAGCAGGACACTGAAGGGTTTATTGTCCCACTTTGCCTAGAAAAAATAAGGTCAGTCTCCCCCATGTTTCTCCTCCACAGGAAAGCCTCTCACATTCTGGACCTGACAGCTGAAGATTGATGCTGTCCTAGTACCTCTGCCCCTAATGCCATGGAGACCACAGGAGCCTGGGATGGCTATCTAGGTAATAGACTAGTCTCTTCCAATTTAATTAACACATGTCAGGGCCCATAGAGGCTCCCCAGTAGGACCTTACTCAAGGTCAGAGAATCTGAGTTTGCTTTACCCAGCATGCTGCATAATGGGATTATNTGGTTATAAGCATAGTTATTTTGAAGAATCTACACTTGGCTGTACATTATGCTTTGATCTTGAAAGGGGGAGGTGTTTTGCCTCTCCTCTTGGCAGTGTATAAAAAGCCCTTTGGAATAAACCCCAAGGAGACAAGGCCCTTCTGAAGCTATCCTGTGTCTCTGTCTTTCTCTCCACCTCTGCCTATATTTCTATCTAATACTTCCTCATTCCTCTATCCTCTCCTCAAGAACCCTTAGACAAGTCAGAGCTGGACTCTGACAGACTCTTACAGATACACAAGCCATTTGTTATATTTTCTGCTATAATTTATCCTTCTCAGATCTCTGATGGTATTGATAGCTAGGCTAACTATAGCTTTGTCAACTTAGCAGCAGCAAGCAACCAGGTTTTTCCCCAAGGCCGCAGCCACCTTGTTAGCTTATTTCATACATAAAAATCAAGCCTTGCTTTTTCTAGAGCTACTAGGTCTCCTGGAGACCTTGCTAACAGGCTTCATATTAAAAGATAAACAGGTTTCAGAAGTAACTTTCCACTAAGGGAACATGATTTGCAATGACTGTTCTCACTAATAACTGCTTGTGTTTCTCATAAATGATNAGATGGAAAGAAAAAGTGTTGATGTCTATGTAATTTTGAGGGTCTAAGAAAATGTTCTAAGGTATATAAAGGTCTGAGGATATGAAAGCTTAAATAAGTTCTGAGGGTCTCAGAAAGTGATTTAAGATGTAAATGCAAGTTGTAAAGGTATAAGTAAATGATTTAAGGTACATGAAAATGGAAAATGTTTCAGATGTCTTTNCCCTTCTGTGCTATTGTTACACTAAGATTTCAAAAGTTCAGAGTTTTAACATTGATCAATGTACTTTTGATAAGCTGGTAGAGCACTAACTACTTATTGTTCAGTCACAAGCTCAACATTTTAGATTTCTTTTGGTTGTCTTCTAAGTATAGACTTAAAGGGACTTATCATCAGGCCAAAGACATTTCTGTCCAATCTATATCTGCCTCTCTGGACAGAGGGAAAATGTTCATGCTTTTTAACATAAATCTATAGCTTTTGCTAGTGGTCTACTCCAGCTGTTTTATAGACACCTGTTACCTGCTTTTTCTATAATGTGGATTTTAGTATAGATTGGTAATCCTAATGATATCTAAAACATTTATATGTCTTTTGTAAACTAAAAATAAATTCATGTAAGCTTCAGAGAATCAAGAAAGTCATAAGACTTGGATCAATTTCTCACAGGTCAAAAGGACTCCAGATAAGTACAGCCAAAATTTCCCCATCTGTCTATTCCTGAGAATGGTATTTCTCTCTCTCCTGGTCTTGGGAGTCCTCCCCTTCCCCAGTTACTAGGACTATGGTCCTAAAAGTTCAAGATTTTCCTTTAAGTTGCTAAATTTTAACTTTTATC